>CM059198.1:63682143-63894571 GCA_030323885.1 Branchipolynoe longqiensis | reverse complement strand
TTCCAAGCACCAGGCTTGGGAGTGAGAAGTATCAATTTGATAAGTCATTGATTTGACTAGACCAGGAAGCAAACTCCTGATCTCGCGCATGCGATGCCCACGCTCTATCGATTCGGCCACCGTACCCAGTCCACAATTAACACGTAGTCAATTATACATACATACATATATATATATATATAGAATTACTATTTAAAATTTGCCCAACAATGGCAGTAGTAGGTGGCAGGTGATCACCTAGATAAAAGATTCACCCTGTACTGACAGTACAGGGGTTAAAACCAACCCATTAGAAAAGCTGGAGACAAATTTCGACATGCTGGGTAAATTAATTGAGTGAATAATGTCCTAATTAAATAAACAATATTTATTCTTTATATATGTTTTTATATTTCCCCGCTACCTTTGAGTTGAGAAATGTAATAAAACATGCAGTTTAATATACTTTAAAAGTGAAATCGACGGTGTTCTATAACCCCCATCTTGTCTTTTTGCATTCTCTCCCATTTCACCAACTCTATGCCGATATAAGTAACCATTTGACACTGGTGCCAGGTATTCTACTTCCTGTTCCATACTAAAGCTATTTTCGCCCGTATTTACACTACGTTGTCATTCACCTATGCACTACAAGTACATGGTGACTCTTTTATCTAGGGATCACCTAGTGAGAGAAAGGTGAACTAATGTTCCAATATATATATATATATATATATATATATATATAGTATAGTTATACGAGTCTTACCTTGGTACAGATGATGGATAACTGTTGTTTTACCGAGGTATAAGCCTCGGATAGATGTGGGCTAGGGAGAGGTAAGCACGTCCGGTACCAGCAATCTTAACCTACTTATTGAGGATAAAAATGACTTTCAAACAATGGATACTATTACTTTACCGAAAAGGTACACCAACGGAATAGATGTGGCAGGGTGTGGCGGGAGGGCCCTAGCCCACATCTATCCGAGGCTTATACCTCGGTAAAACAACAGTTATCCATCATCTGTACCAAGGTAAGACTCGTATAACTATACTATTTTACCTCGGTAAACAGCCTCAGGCTAGCCTCAGGCTAGGGAGACCTTTACATAATTCATTTTTATCCTTAATAACATTCTAAATTTTTGTTCTCACCTATTCTTGTTAGTTGGCGAGAAGACGCTTTGCAACGCCGGTAGGCTTTTCTAGTCGTTTATTATAATGTTTTGCAAACGACTTAGCCGTCTTCCAGCCTGCATGCGCTAGTATTCTTTTCACAGAAATACCAAGCACCCGTGCCTTGGAGACCATGGCACCTCTAGTTGAGTGGGAAGAGTATTTGCTCGTATCCACTCCAGCCAATTTCAACACCGTAATTGTCCATCTGGCAAGTGTGTCTCGTGAAATTGCCTTATGTGGCTTTATAAAGCTCACTAATAGTTGTTGTGATGCACGTAAATCCTTTGTCTTGTATATATAAGCCCGTATGGCCGACACAACACATAATTTCCGATCATTCGGAAAACAGTCTAAGTGAACCGTTGATAAAGGGTCACCTAACGTGTTCGATTTGAGCAATTTTTCTAAATCAAACGTAGCTTGTTCCTTGTCTATTTCTAATCCAGTTAAGGATAAAGCAACAATCGTCTGTCCTCTGTGTCCGGTTACTAACAATAACAGGACCGCGACCTTAAAACCTAACTGTTTTATATCTAACCACGAGTTGTGAGGCCAAGCCTGAAACAACTTAAATACTATAGAAACATCCCAAAACCGACTATACTTTGGTTTTGGAGGATTCCTTTGATAAATTGAACGAAGTAAATAACAAATAACATAATGTTTTCCAACTGTTTCGCCATCAATTCTAGGTAATATAATTGATAACGCACACCTCGCCGCATTAATCGATCCAAAGGAAAGTCCTTCATCCTCTAGAGAACGAAGAAACCGAGCTACTTGTGAAATCTTTGGATTTGTTGGCTTAACTTTCATTAACAAACAATGTACACCCCATTTCTTTAAATAGGTTGTATACATTTTGACAGTTCCTGGCCTCCAGGCATCCGATACTATCCTATCCTCAGTAATTCTGTCCAATCCAAATTGCTGTAGCTGCTTCCTTAGAAAAGGAATGCCAATAGGGGCGTCGTTGACACGTCGCCGTGAACCACTAGCGGTCCGTGGTGCGTCAGATTCCCGAGTTTTCTTGGGAATCGTATACGATCTTTTGCCAGTTGTGAAACTGCTGGCAGCCAAGGTTGCGTGTCCCAATCGGGCACCACCAGTATCGCATGTGTCCCTTCCAAGCCGATTTTTCTCACTACTCGGCTGATAATGCTAAATGGTGGGAAAATATAAAAATAATTATTTTCCCAGGTAATAGCAAACGCATCTACTTTCCAAGCATCCGGTTCAGGATGCCAAGAAACATAACAGGGTAACTTGTTATTATTTCGTGATGCAAATAAGTCAACTTCAGGTGTACCCCATTTTTCACAAACGAAGTTAAACAAATGTGTAGAGAGAGACCACTCTAAATGGTCATGGAAATTTCTACTTTTATAATCTGCAAGTGTATTTTGTGACCCTGGAATATGCGCTACAGTCAGCCAGACTTGTTGAGCCTGTGCCCAGTTCCAAATCAGTTTAGATAACTGATTGCAAGACTTTGATTTGGTTCCACCCATGTTACGAATATATGCCATGGCAGTAGTATTATCAGTTAGTATTCTAACCTGTGATTTATTTATCTTTACTAAACTACGTAAGCCCAGATAAATAGCACGCAATTCTAGTGCATTAATATAGTCTGATTTTTCATCATCAAGCCATCTACCTCCTGTTGTGACCCCATCTCGATGAGCTCCCCAACCTTCTAACGAAGCATCAGTAGTAATTACTGTATTAGGTTCCGCCATGCGGATTGGATTTGGTGAACTTGCTATATGTTGCATCCACCATCCAATATCCTGTAACCCTTCTTGCGAAATAAACATCTTTCGCTCAAAATTGCCTTTAGTTCGTGTTAACGCTAAATTTTTATCTATTTCTAGCGACTTAATATGGGCCTTCCCATATAACACAGCAGGTGCATATGAGGTCATTATGCCAATAAGAACAGCAACCTGTCTAATTTTTGGCTTTGATAACTTAATAAGCTGAGTCGCTGTAGTCATAAACTTAATTAGTTTTTGTTCTGTTATCGACACTGTAAGGGACTGTGTATCCAGAATAAACCCTAAACATTTGAGTTGTTTTGTTGGTTTAAACACTGACTTTTGTTGATGTACATAAAACCCCAATTTAGTGAGTAATGCACATAAATCCAAAACTGCTATTCACACAACCAATTTGTGTTGATGATAATAAGAGAATCATCTATGTATGGAAACATTATGTGACCCTTTTCCTCGCCATTACCGAGAAAACAGGTTTAAGCAATTTAGTAAATAAACGAGGCGCACAAGCTAAGCCATTCGGCATGCAGGTAAACTCATAGAGTTGGTTATCCCAAATAAATCGAAGAAATTTTCGGTATTGTTCCATTATGGGAAGCGTATAATATGCATCCTGTAAATCAACACTAGCCATCCACGCATCTGGTGTAATCAGATCTCGTGCCGTATCTAGAGAGAACATTTTAAAATGTCGATATTCCACCCTTTTATTAAGGATTGTTAAATCCAGGATCATTCGAACATCACCATTAGGCTTCGGTCTCGAGAAAATGTTTGAAATAAACTGTCCTGAACAGTGTGTCACTTTTTGTATAATTCCTTTCTCAAAGAATTTATGTACCTGTTTAGTTAGTGCGTCTCGTTCAACTGGTTGAATGTTATATGGAAAAGGTATTATACTTTGTACAGGAATTTGTGTGAAGGGAATGTGAACACCCCTAACTATTTTTAAAATTTCTTGGTCACTAGTAATTTTGTGCCACTCAGAAATATGATTACTAATATTACCAGCCACAAAGTTGCTTACAGTTTGTGTGTTTTTAGAGGCTGCAGGGACTTGTAAAGTTTGTGTTTGGACCTCTACTTGGACCCGCCCCTGGGGAAAGGTCTCGACGAGTTGACCCCTCGGCCTATTGGCCGTGCGGTGTTGTCGGTCCAGCCTGGGCGAGCGCCCCGGCCCCGAAACCCTTGACCGAAGTTTGAACTCGGTCTGGTTCCTCTGGTGAACCGTCGTGGACGAAAATCCCCTCGTGACTTTTTGAAACGAGGAACTTCCTGTTTCTTCTTGCCATCCATGTTTTTGCCACTCTTGGCTGCAGTCTCTACCTCTTTATAGAGGTATTGTAGTTGACCGCCAAACATCTTGGTATTATCTAAAGGTTTCCCTTTAATCGGCTCTGGAGCAAGATAGAGCGTAAACTCCTTCCCCTCATTATCGGTAACCTTCTTAGAGCGAGCCACTTCTTTGCCAGCATCTGTGCAAACTGACTTGAAGACATTTTCATATCTTCGACGACAGTACCTGCCGCCGCTAACACTGCAATGCCTTTGTCCATTGTCTTAGCCAAAGACGAGAACTTATTTTCACTCTGCATCCTATTAGCCACAGGAACAATAGCTGTTAGGGTAGCCAACACTGCCTTATGCACTGTGTGCAACACATCCTCAAACTTCTTACGGTCATCCGTCATATTGACATCCCGATCCATTTCTTTAATGATGGAGTTGGGAACACCCTTTATGCCTGTTAACTCATCTCCTAACTTGGAGATAACCTCCGCCGGTTTTAACGTGCGAAAATGACCATTCACGGTCTCGCGCATAAGCGTAGTGGTTTTAACCCGCTTAGCCTTTGGCTTCTCCACCTTCTTAGCCACTTTAGTGCCAATGTCCGCATAGACACCTTCATATATGGTGTCTGAGTCTGATTCCGTAGAAGTAGACTCAGTGGACGAATCAGAAGAAGAATATTTCCTCTTCCTCTTCTTCTTTTTGGACTTAGTCTTCCGCTTTTTGCGAAAACCAGTCTCTGCCCGCTCCTTGGTGAATTCATCACCCGAAGAAATCACCTGTTTCTTCTTCTTCCTCCGTTTAGGAGAAGGAGGAGGAGGAGCCTTAAGCTCCACCGCTGAGTCTGTGTCCAAGAAATCCTCATACGAATCCTCTTGGACACTCGGCCTACGCCGCTTCCGAGACACGGGCGATTTGGAAGTCAAGATGTGGCTTTCCAACCGTGCAAAGCGAGCCTCCCAATCTGGAGGCGCAGGCACATCAGGCACTGCGTCCTCGTCCGGGTCGGAGAGGATATGCGCCCGGGGCTGTGTCGACGGCCCTGCCGACAACACAGGTGAGGAGTCGTACTCCTCGTCCACTCCACTCGGAACACGCCCCTCGGCTGCTGCTGCACCGCGCTTACTCCGCTTCGTGGCCATCAGGAACTGTAAACAAAGATTTTTGGTCAGTCCTGGTATATATATTTGTCACAATTTGGTTGTTTCAAACTCAATTGGACATCTGGTGGTGTTAGAGAACGTGTTTATACCGTTATAACACAGGCGTAATAAGCTAAATTTGTGCGTGGATTGTGGGTCAAACCCAAATCTTTACGCGGGGTCGGGACCAGTGTATCGGCCCGCCCATCCCTCTGTTCCGCACACTTCTCCCACCTGTGACTACTACGTCAACAAGTTGGAGAAAATGCTACGAAACTCGGAGAAACGCCTGAAAATTTTTTTGTCTAGGGGAGTCTATAAAAGAAACCCAGGAGCATCTCCAACATTACTCTCTATTAGAGTACGAGAGAATTTCCACATGAGATAGGGCGAAACCCACATCTCTACCCATAGTCACACGGTGACCCGGGTGTTGACGAACCGCTAATGACCGGTTTGGTTCCTTCGAGAAACCCACTCGAGTGTTCTATCCTTGGTTGTTTATAACCAAATAACTCGTCCAAATTGGACCAACGAAAGTCTAAACTTTCCATATTGATGCTCTAATGCATCATAATTAAGCTAACCACAGTTTTTATTATACTTACTGCGTATTTGCTTGTATGTAGACTAATTTTGCCGGAGCAACCCAACGACACGTTATCCAGTCGTGAGTTGTATATGCTAATTGCTGGTACCGGACGTGCTTACCTCTCCCTAGCCTGAGGCTAGCCTGAGGCTGTTTACCGAGGTAAAATATATATATATATTTATATATGGATAGTGATAAACCCATTATCACATGTAATAAGCTCTGTAGTGCCCTGCTTCCCCCACCCCCCATGCACTTCCATGGTGGGGGAGGGGGGGGTGGCCGGCAGCCACCTTGCTGGACCCATGTGTGTGGTCGTGCAACACGCCACTTGCTCGGAAGTTTATGTACTATACATATATATATGAAACAATATAACCGGGATGGAATATAACTTAGCATTCATATATATATACAGATATACATATAATACATCCATTAAGTCTCACATACGTGATAACACCTACCTTATGACGGATAATAATCAGGAAGTGTCTAGTGGCTCTTCCCACACCCTCCCTCCCATCTGGGTGGGTGGGGATGTACCGCTCTTTCTGCTAGGGCGCTCACCCCCAAAAGCTAAGTTCCTGGACGTTAAGCTATTAGGTTTCAAAGTAGCTTTGCTTCTACTGCTGGTTACAGGACACAGGGGCCAAAAAATAGTCGCCCTGTCGCTCAATGGTCTTGAAATCGATAACAAGGAAGCAACGTTTGATTTAACAACTTTGTTGAAATCAAATCGTTTAGGTGATCCCCTGTCGACAATAAGTGTCACTAGTTTCACAGAGGATCGAAAATTATGTGTAGTCTCCGCAATACGGACATATATATCCAAGACAAGAACAATACGCAACTCAAGGCAGCTTTTGGTGAGCTTTATTAAGCCACACAAGGGCATTTCGAGGGACACCCTCGCCAGATGGGCCATGACTGTGTTAAAACTATCAGGAGTAAACACAAACAGATATTCATCGCACTCTACACATGGTGCAATGGTATCTAAGGCCAGATTACTTGGCATTTCCGTGAAACGGGTCCTGGCTCATGCAGGATGGAAAACCGCTAGATCGTTTGCAAAACATTATCACAAGCGACTAGAGAAGCCTCAACCTATCGCACAGAGGCTACTCACCAACTAAAAGACACCGGTGAGACAAAGTGAACTTTTCGCTTTATTGTCATACCAATTGTACACACATACTTAAATAAGACTTGATAATAGAATCATAATAACCAACAGGAATATCAGGATAAAATGATACAATTATAATTATCTGGTAGTTGACACCAAATGATACAACCCAACTAATGACACTCAACTACTAAAGCGACTGGTCAGGCCTTCTGCCTCGCCTGGTGCTGCCACCTGGCCTATTCTTCCTAGCCTGGCTCTACCCCATCCCTGTACCACTCGCTCAAAAATATATATGCAATATGCAATATATAATATATAAATTTGCCTACATTCAAACAAGGAGGAAAGCGTAGCGGTGATGGGATGGACAAGTCTTTATTGCTGTCAGGGCTAGCAATTATATGCCAAAGGAGACGCGCCCACACCTCCCACCACCCCATCCGCTGCACACAATTCCCTGTCAGCACACCTTGCGATCGGGATCTCTAAGGTTCTCTCATGGAACTGAATAGTCTTGGACCTCCGGACATTCAACACCATGCTCCAGTCATGAAACTGGAAATCCCCCCTTGTTGGCATCGACTCTGAGAAAGTCACCTGGGATTTCTTCAGAAGGCCACTGAAAGAGCACAATACTGCTGCCCTCCAAGCCACGTGCCCCCTATTGCACGTCAAGAGATAACAAATTCAGCTCAATATGTCCAGCAGTATAGCCCTAGGGCTCCGCGGCTCATCCCCTTTCGCCCGTCTAATACCCTTTAACGTAGATGATAAGACAAAGTTAGTGTAATTAATCGAGAGCTCCCCAGTAGTGCTAAGAAAGTGGTTCAAGCCACTGATATAATTCTGAACCGACCTATACTTTAAGGTTCGAGCTAACCAGGAGGCGTACAAAGCCACCTGCTCTTCCGAACATGGGAAAGGAGATCGGGAATCACGGTGTCTCTCAACAAACTCTAAATATTTTTTGGTTTGAACCCCCCTGGAAACCACAGAGTTCTTTGTGTAACACTGCGCTTGGAATGCCTTCTGTTCCATTGCCAGAGTCGCCAGCCCTGTAAGAGAAGAACGGCTTATCAAATACAGAACTGCAGCATAGCCTATAGCCGAGATCTAACCCTCTGATCCTATCCCCACTCCTACGCTCATTTAGGTGGGACAGTGCATCACAGACCCCATTCACTTTGCTCCTTATATAAATAAGACTCAAATACAAAATTATACTCCACCGCTAGCCAGAATAGCTGCCTTAGATATGACATGATCTCCTTGGTCCTGGAGCGGGTGGTATTTAACACGGCCTGCACCACAGCACTGTCCGTAATAATAAGAACCATGCTATCCGCCCAGTCTGGGGAGCATCTCAAGCATCCTGCATACACACCCCACATTTCCTGTACATTTATGTGGGCGTCCCAAACCTTCCCCTCTGCCTCATGATAATGGTGACATACATATCCCTCAAGCCTAGCATTTTCCTGCTTATTGAATGGCCCTACCATCCAATCATCTCCATGCAACGCACCGTAACCCCAATTTGATGCGTATATAAAATATACAATAGATATAATGTAATACGATATGATATATATATAATAAACAAAATATATAATATATACACTATATATACTATATTTATATATAATATACAGCATATATAATAGCTATAATAAATATCTAGAATATATCTAGAATATATCTAGAATATATGAATTAAACATAAGAACACAACAAGAAGAAGAAATACTTCGCAAGCCTCGTTTTCAGATCCAGCATGTATCAAAACTATGCCGTGCCACGATATTTAGCAATACAGATGTCATCTCCCTTCCCTCCTCACCCACCGCCGCCTCACTCCCTCACCCCCATCCCCCCTTCCCACCATTCATATATGCTTTATCATAGCATTGTGCGTTATCCTCGCATGCCATGAGCGCATTACTGAGAACTGTCGTTGTCTGCCCACATGCTCTCAGGGCCAGCCACTCACAGGTTGACGGAGGCAGTCCTTTCGAAATGGCCATCAAAGCAGGGCGGCAACTCGCTTGTATTGCGTCACAAAAGAAGGAGACCATTGCCAATTGGCCCGTCATACAGGGCCTGGATGTGTGTTATACAGCACGACATCGGCACGCCAGAAGCGACGCGTCTTGAACCAGGAGACGGGCAAAGCGGGATGAATGGGCAGAGGAGGGGGGCATGGGAGGGGGGCAAGGGAGGGAGGCAGGAAGGGGGAATGGGGGCAGTGGAAGGGAACGGGAGAGGGATGATGGGGAACGGGAGGGGAAGGGCGGATGGTGGGTTGGAAAGGGGGAAGGGGGAGGGGAAGGGGGGGAGGAGGAGGAGGGGAAGGAGGAGGGGACGGAGGGGGAGAGGAGAGGAGGAGGGGGGGGAGGAGAGAGGGGGAGGAGGAGGAGGAGGGGAAGGAGGAGGCGGAGGGGGAGAGGAGGGGGAGGGGAAGGGAGGTGGAAAGGGAGGGGGATGAGGGATGGGGGAGGGCGAGCGTGGGGAGGGGGAGGGCGGTAGGAGGGGAGGGGGAGGGGAGGAGGGGGAAGGGGAGAAGGGGGAAGGGGAGGGGGGTTTGTATATGTGACATACAGGGTGAGTATCACTTGCTATCCAGACCGCACTTCGTCCACACCTCTCTCTATCTCCTCTCCGCTGGGCATGCTCCTCCTTGATATTGTCTGAAAAGAGTTCCAGGAGGGGGAGCCTGCCCGCATTTCACTTTCTACTCTTACTCTGTCCGTGTCTTTGGCTCACTGGCTGGTCACCATAGAGCAAATAGACACGGTCCTTTGACTCAACTCTCCTCATTTCTCTTTCCTATAGTCTACCCTTTTTTTTTCTCCCAGGCTTATTTCTCCCCCTGATCAAGGGAGTGGTTTGCTTGGGTGGGGCACTTTACCTTTTCGTTTCTCTCGCTTTCTTGTTGTTGCTGGAACCACTGGACCCATCTTTACCGATCCCTTCCTCGGAAGCCCTTGCTGCTGTCTGCTGGATACAAGTGCTGTGCTACCGCCGGACAGGAGTGGTTCTGGACCGCCCCAATGACTCATCATTTAATCGTTGTAAAGACATCCCCCAGTTTCTACAACCGTAGTCCGGCTAGACTTGGGCCTAGACCGTGTAGGTGTGACTGCGAGCCCCAAAACGACAAAAATAGCGATTTTATCCGGGGCTGTCTGGTACAGTGCAAGGGGGTGATCCGGGGGTGGTCCGCTAAAAATCCGGAGCTTGTCCGGGTATGTGTGACTGGGGCTTAAGAGAGAGAGTCCAGCCCTCTGGTTTTATTATTATATAGTTACATGGGTTCTTGGTAAAGTATCATACCACCTCCTTCCGCCAATAGGAATCTAGCATTCCTGGTCTCACCAATAGGAATCGAGTATTCCTGGTCTCTATGGATACCAGTGGTCTGCCCACCACTAGTAGCAGTGTGGCCCCTTGGCCACCACCAACCTTGACCTTCTGAGTGTGGTGACCCCTACCCCAGCCGATGGGGTAGGCGCTGAGTGCAATCACACCCAGATCTGCCAAAACCACTATGTCTTATTCATTTCCTTATTTATTTATTTATTTATTTATTCCCTCTCATGGGGTATCAGAAGGGTAATTCAAAAGGTCAATCTTCTATTCATTGGAATGAATATTTTGGTACTGCTGATGGCTATGGGGTTTCCAGTTTCCGGTGTAGCGGTTTTAAAGTGTCCCTGTGCCCCCCCCCCCCCCCGGCACCCCACCCCCCCCCCCCCCAGGCGCACACACACCGGGCAATGATATACTAGAACTTAGAAGGCACCTCCGCCACCCAGCAATAACATCCTGGGGGCAGCTGCCTCGATAGGCATTAATAGTTAGCTCGGTCGCTGGAGTTTTACGTCCTGGAAACATCTAAGGTCATATCAAGATGGGTACCAAGTTGGGACAGTGCACACTCATCGCGACATTATAGTGCTGCCCCACTGGGAGACAAGGCTGCCATCACCATTACCTGATATCCCACTCAGTCACATTATCCTGACAATGAGCCAACCAGTCCTTGCCCTATCCTAATAATGCTGAACACCTGCCTAGGAAGCAAACATTATCCATTTTTAAGTCATTGGTTGACTTGACCACAGTTCGAACATGTGCGTTCGGATGCCATGATCTAGAAAAACGGGAGACGGACACTCACCTCATTTGGCCATCTCGTCTTGGCCTGTACAGAGTTATTTGCAACGTCAATAAACATTTAAGTCAACCCATATTAGATCAGAAGCAAATATTCTCAAAGTGTGTTCTTGCTGTGCGGAAAAGGGAAAAAAAATACTAAACTAAAGAAAGACCTTCAACAACAACAAAATGAAAAAAATATGAACCAGGAAATGTATCCACAAAGTGAGAGAACTGCGAGATTAGCTTTTCTTTAACACCCTGTACTTGTCTTTGAAATTCATTTTGATGTCGGGATCATTCTAGAAATTTGCAGTATTTTGTATCATTTTGAAACTTCAGAGAAAGTTCTCTAAATATCGCGATTCCCAGAGGCTTAAGCTGGATGGTTGGTTGGTTGTTGGAGTTTTACGTCCTGGCAACATCTAAGGCGCAAGCGAGCAGGGGCCATGCCTCGCCCTGCAGGGTAAAGGCCTTCTGGCTGAATAACATACTGAGCACTTGGTATACAGGTATTGCAGGAATTGCAATACCTCAGGGAGTTTGACGCCCCTGCCTTGCAGAGTTGTAAACCACTGCCTTGTGGTACAGGTTCTTTACAGAACTGAAGGCTAAGAGAGCAAACCCTAAACAGAAAACCATGTCACTGTGGCAGCATTAAGGGCGGTTGATGTATTGAACTCCCAACATCTCCCGACCAGCCACTGCCGGGACAAATAGTTTTGCGCCTGTCTGGACATGTTCTTGCCGGTGTGAAACCTCTATTTGCTCCCCGAGAGAGTGCCGCTGCTAACTTGCAAAATCCAGCAACACTTTTGCAGGTAGCTTTCATGAAATGTACAACCGCACAAAACTAAATGGAGAGTGGCAGTCATGTAATGAAAGCAGTCTTTGTCGCATCACGACCGACAGCATGATGATGATGATGACATAGGTACAGGTGGATTAGTTGGTTGTTGGAGTTTTACATACTGGCAACATCTAAGGTCAGAGCAGGATGAGTAGCGACTTGTGACAGTGCACACTAATGGCGATGCTATAGTGCTGTCCCACTGGGAAAGCAGGCCGTCGGCAACATGACCCGATATCCCACTCAGTCACATTATCCTGACACTGAGATAACCCGTCCTTACCCTATCCTATTAATGCAAAGCGCCATGCCGGGAAGCCAGAAGTATAAATTTTATAAGTCATTGGTGGGACTCGACTGGAAACCAAACTTCCAACCTTCCGCATGCGAGGCCCTCGGTCTAGCGATTCGGCCACCCCATGACACTGTTATGCGTGACACTGTTATTGGGGGAGAATGTTATTTGTGATACTGTTATATGACACTGGCATGTGTGACACTGCTATGTGTGTAGAGCGGGAGGTAGCTCAGGCGGTAGAGTGTACACCTGTGAAGGTTTGGATCATCCGATCGATCCTGCTCAGTGGACACATTTGCAGTTTGGGCTATTTCCGTTCCCACCAGTGGTCCGCAACTGGTTCATCAAAGGTTTGGGGTAAGTGCAAATAAAAGACCCTTTGCTGCTAATCTAAGAGTAGCCCATGTGGTTTTTTCGAAAGAAATATGTAAGAAAGAACATATGTCCAATAGCCTATGATTTTTTTTTCTTGAAGATTTATACTGCCTATCATGGATAAGTCTGAATAGACTTGTTTTCACCATAAGACAGTTTGTCGATAGAAAGCCCCAGCCTACACTTTTACCGACCCAAAGGATTTTTAACCTTCCACACCACACAGACATGGGACGAGAGCAACTGGCCTTTGATGACGCTGTAAGTTATACACAGTGGTGGAAATCCAAATTGGCAGAGGTGGGGTAACAGGGAATCGAACCACTGACCTTCAGATTAGGAGTCCGACCTAGAAAAAAGTCAGACACTCTAACGACTCCTCCACAGAGAACACCATCAGTGTGCTGTAGAGGTGTCGGTAAATAAAACAAACTTCTTCTGCTATGTGTCACAATATTAGGTGTGACAGTGCTACTTGTGTCACAGTTATGCATGACCCTGGTATATGTTGGATGTGACAGGTGTGATATATGTTGGGTGTGACATGTGCGATATAGCTTTTGTGACATGTTGTGTATGACATGTTGTGTATGACATGTTGTGCAGGCTATGTTCTGTTGTGATAGGCTGTGTGTGACATTTAGTATATGACATCCTGTGTGACATATTCTTGGCACAGACCAATCGGAGTCATGGACCCCAGCATGATACGTTATTTACCGAGGCAGTTGGCAGCCCAGTCTCATGAGAATCTTTCACCAACATTCCACCCCTTCTTCCCACCAAAGTAAACAAAACTAACCAACTGAAAAAGTAGATAATACATGGACGGTTTGTTTGTTTGTTGTTGTTTTATGTCCTAGCAACATCTAAGGTCATATCAGGACGGGTACCGACTTGTGACAGTGCTGTCCCACTGGGAGACCAGGCCGCCAGCACCATGACCTGATATCCCACTCAGTCACATTATCCTGACACTGAGCCAACCAGTCCTTGCGCTGTCCTAATAATGCTGAGCGCCAGGCTAGGAAGCGACAAGTATCAATTTTTAAGTCATTGGTTTGACTCGACCAGGGTTCGACCCCACGATCTACCAGCATGGGAGAAGGACGCTCTAACTCATTCGGCCATCCTGTCTGGTCAGGGTGATATTGAAGCTAAAACAGTCTCCAAATATAATAGAAATATCTAAGTCTGGACGTCCTTGAGGGAAATAAGGGATGGGTCATAAATATGACCAGACGGGATAGCCGAATGTGTTGAGCATCTGTCTGTGAGATCGTAGGATTTTGAACCAACGAGTTGAAATCCCGGTCGAGTCTAACCAAGAACTTAAAAATTGACACTTGCCACTTCCTAGACAGGCGCTTGGCATTATTAGGATAGGACAAGTACTGGTTGGCTCAGTGTCAGGATAATGCGACTGAGTGGGATATCAGTTCATGGTGCTGGCGGCCTGGTCTCCTAGTCCTAGTGGGGCAGCATTATAAATTTGCAATTCATGTGCACTGCCACAAGTCGGTACCCGTCCTGATATGACCTTGCCATGACAAAACTCAAACAACCAACCGACCGTCCATGAATTTTGTATTCTTCACATACTGAAAATGTTCAAAAAGGTGCAGCAACGGATAAAATCAGTCACATTTGATCAATGTTTTTATGTTAGATATACAGAAGGGGGCAAGCGAGAGGGAGGAGCAGGACGTCAAACTTGATCCTAATATTGGTTAGTTGGTCGTTGGAGTTTTACGTCCTGGCAACAGCTAAGGTTATATCAGGATGGGTACCGACTTCTGACAGTGCACACTCATGGTGAGACCAGGCCGCTGGGAGACACGGCTGCCCACATCATGACCTGATATTCGACTCAGTCACATTATCCTGACACTGAGTCAACCAGTCCTTGCCCTATCCTAATAACGCTGAGCGCCTAGCTAGGAAATGACAAGTATCAAGTTTTAAGTTGTTAGTTTGACTCGACCAGGGTTTGAACCGGTGGTGTCGAATCCTACAATATACGAAAACGGGAGGCGGATGCTCAACTCATTCGGACATCCCCGTCTGGTCGTCCTAATGCCCAGGTTACATACACGTTAGTGAACGTAGTTGAACGTAGTGGAGGCTAACATGGGTCAAACATGGTGTAAGTACTTTAAACTATGTTGAAATATGTTAATGTACAGCAGGTTTTGGTACGGATAAATACGTTACGGTACGGATACATACGTTCATGTATGGATAAATACGTTCCGGTAAGGGTAAATATGTTACGGTACGGATAAATACATTACGGTATGGATGCCGGTACGTTCAACAACGTTCAACTATGTTCAACTACGATCAACTACGTCCACTAATGGCTATGTGACAAGCACTTAGTCCACATATGCTAGGGTATGCTAGAGCAAGCTAGAGTATGCCGGAGTATGCTAGAGTACGTTAGAGAACATTAGCATCACAAATGCAAATTCAGCCCCTAACGTAGCACTCTTTTGAACATGTCCAAAGATTAAATTGGAACTCACGGCCCACCACTTTATTACCAAGTTAGCAAGACGGAGAAGTATGGATGCTGGTACGTTCAACTATGTTCAACTACGTTCAACTACGTTCAACTACGTTCAACTAGGTTAGCCTCCACTATGTTCAACTACGTCCACTAACGTGTATGTGACCAGGCCTTAACATTGTAATGCTTGTGAAAATGTTATGGTCCATTGCTAAGGCAGACTGAACACACGCACCATCTAGGATGCAACAGCTTCTCATTACTGGTGCGTTGACAGCGCACATTGAGACACAATATTATCATGTCACACCCATCAGTGCAGAGGATGGGGCTCCGGGCACGTGGTACAACGAGACGGAGCGAGCATGCGCATAACCGACATTCAGGCCATAATCGATTAACACAACCCGGACGACTCGGTTCACCCGAGTCGTCAAAATTTCAAATAGAACACCGTGAGTGGAGTCGACAAATACACGTGCCGTGTGCAAAACGATCTGACCCCAGTAACCCACCTCTTGGTTGGGGTGGCTAGGAATGATGACGTCACATTTGCGCTGGTACCATCCTGCAGGATAGCAGCCACCGGTACCAGTCATACATGTCTTTTTTGGGTAATAACATAGATTAATGAAATGGAAATATCACTAAACTATGCCATCATAAAACAATTTAAATCCTATTTTGGTGTAGTTATATTGGTTATTAAAAAGAAGGGAAAAAAAGGATTTGGATTAAGCCACCATTTTTTCCACCCCGAGCGTGGAGAAGGGTATTCGATTATTCGACCCGAGTCTGTAGGATATGCGCATGTGCCAAAAAGTGGCTCGGGTGACCTGAGTTGATTAATCGATTACCCCCCCCCCCCCCCGGTGTAGCTAGCCAGTCTGTGCACAAACACATATATATAGTTAGTTGGTTTTGGGAGAAATTTCCGAGCGAGTGGTGTGTAGCGCCCCGCGCAGGGGGCCGGCGAGGAGCAGCCCGAATACCCCCTCCCCCGGCCCCCCACACACACACCGTGAGCGGGGGAGGGAGGGGGGCAGGGACTCCAGAGCTTATTGCATGCGATAATGGGATTCTCACTATCCACACAGTAAAACCTCCCGAACCGACCACCTCCCTAAATGGACCACTTATAGTCGATCTAGAGAGGTTTTATTGTACATACTGTATATCCCAATGCTTGTTTCTTGGGGTTTTACATCCCGGCAACATGCAAGACCCTATCAGAATGGGAAACCACCTTGGGACAGTACATCGGTTCATGGTGCCGGGGGTCTGCTCTCCCAATGGGGCAGCACTATAAAGTCACCATGAGTGTGCACTGTCACAAGTCCTTACCAGTCCTGATATGACCTTAGAAGTTGCTAGGACGTACAACAACAACAAACAAACAAATCATATCAGTATGGTCATGCTAGTGCACCCTTAATACGACTATATAGTGCTGTTCCACATGGCTACCGTGCTAGCAGCCGTCACATGGTCCCTTATATCCAACTAATAATAGGCCTGTCACACTACGACATAATGAGCTAACGTGAGCCGACGTAGGTGAATTTTGGTCATTACGTTCAGGTACGCCGGGTTACGTCATGATTATGTTAGGCCGACATTGAGTTATGTCGAGATGTGTCAGGTTATGTCGAGCTACACCAGCGCGTGTCAAGGTTTTGGACATGTTCAAAACTGTTGACGTAGCTCGACGTAAGACAATGTGTGGCCTATACGTTAACATACGCTATGTATACGTTAGACAGATGTTGAGTATGCTAGACAAACGTTACACATACATTATACAAATTATAATATTACTGGATGCCCGGCCACGTTTGGGACACCAGATAATACCACAGAAACTCTCCCCTTCATATCACTTGTCTATCAACTCATTAACCAATGCTAAGGAAGAATGAAGTCAAGACACAGATAAACAGTGGAGAAGTTGTGCTTTACTAACACCAACTCCTGTCCACCTACCAGTGACCTATCATCCACACCCCTTGCCTTCTAGCCACACAATATCTCATTACTACTTTAGCCTGTATAAAAAGCAGTGCCTACAGCCCATGGGACAGGAGTCCTATGGCTGTGTACACACTCAATTAGAATAGCTGAATTTTGATAGCATCAGACAGAGTGTCTGGGGTTCCTGCTCAAGAGTAGGTGTGCCTCACTCCAGAGCCAGGAGTAGAGTGATCTCTCTCCAGGGGGTCTGAAGCAGAGTCTAGAATTAAGATCTTGGTTTGAGGCTAGTGTGGTCAGAGGGCCAATGGGATGCAGGTGACTGGGCAGTCCACAGCCAGCCAATCAGGCACCTCCACAGTCAGGGTGGGTGGCACCCTCCCCCAGTAGGGGTAGCTGTCACTCAACCCAGCTGCAGGTGGTGCCCTGTGTGTATATGCAAATTAGGCTGGTGGACCGGCCCAGTGGTCAAGGCAGGGGGGGCAGGTAGTTATACAGTTACAATAGATCTCTGTTAAAATGGTCTTTTCTCCAATTGCACTCTTTATGGATGCATAGAGAAACATTTCAACAATCATGTACTGCCTCTTATATAGGAACATCTCTTCATTAATCTCAGGCATAATATATGAACATATATTTCACACAGCTTATATTATGTCATAATGGGAGTGGGATATTATTACTTTTAGTTATATAACATAGTCCCCACTCCGTCGCCCAAGACTAATAATGCTCTCTGCCAATATATAACTCTTAACCGAAAATCCGTATATTTTTACAAAATGGTGAACTACGTCAGGCGTAAGTAAAGCCAGCAGAAACATTCAGGCCGCGTATTGACAATGTAGTAAAAACATACGCATAACATATGTCTAACGTATGTCTAATGTACGTTTGCTGTTTCTCCACCATAAATGTGTTCTTCTGCCGATCGAATACTGTATATAACATTCACCAGCGTTCTGCAAGCGTTCAGTGAGCATTTTTTTAATGTTGTCATGGGTTACCACTACGTTGGATCAACGTTTCGTGGCTGTCCACTACGTTGCACTGACGTCCAACTTGGCCCTGAAACACCGAGAATTTTGACGTATCTCGATGTAAATAAGTGATTCATATGTTCCCCACTCGCTGGCGAGTTACGTCATAGTGTGACAGGGCCATAAGCCACATTATCCCAACAGCGACCTAGCTAACAGGTTATTTACATATTCTATTAATTTCGAGCATCAGGCAAGGTTTGGCCACACTGCTACACATTGGGCCTCATGATGATGTAAGAAGTGATATGTTTCTAGGACATAAAACCACAATCATTCCATGCAACCAGAATTACTATGCCGGCCCCTTGCACCACCGTGCCAGCCTCTGGTGCCTACGTTGTAGTGTCCTCTGCCAAGTAGAGTGTGTCATTGTCATACATTGCCTGGCCTGACCTACACAGTCCGATGAGAGCATCAAATTTTCTTGACCCCACATATCATAGATAATATTGTCAATGGGTGATGAAAATGGGAAATATTGCACCTAAGGTGGGACTCGAACCCACATCTCTTTGCATTCCGGGCCAGTGTGCTAACCATTACACCACCTAGGCTCCCGGATATCACCACACTACCCATGCCTACCTATCTATGCTGCTCCTTGCCTGAGAAGTCAGTGCAGACCACTGCACTCGTCCCCCTGGAATTGTAAGTCTTTTAATGATTACAATTACATACATACAGGCAATGCAACACACTTACATGCACAGGGCAGGTTCAACAACTATACAGCGCGTAGCTTGTACACAATCCTGGTCACGGAAACCAGTGTCATGGGGGTGATGAAAATCTGAAATATTGTGTCGTACAGCACATAGCTTGTCCAAGATCATGGTCACGGCAACCAGTGTTGTGGAGTGATGAAAATGGGAAATATTGTGACTAGAGCATGACTCGAACCCACATCTCTTTGCATTCCCGGCCAGTGTGCTAACCATTACACCGCCTAGGCTCCCTGATGTCAGCACATTACCCACAGCTACCTGTTTATGCGGCTCCTTGCCAGAGAGGTCAGTGCAGACCACTACAATAGTTCACTTATTAAATATTTTGTTGCTGCATCGAAGGGCACAGTAAGTCAATTGGGATGATTCTGATATAACATTATAAACAAACAAACAAAACAAACAAAACAAACACAACAAACACATACACAACGACCTCCACCTACATAGACACACTGAATCCTTGATCCCGACCTAACACCCCTGAGCCTCTTACTTAGCTAAATCGTCTGACAATATGCTGTACATAATGATCTGTATTTTTTTTTCTTTTTTCTTGAGGCTGTATTTATACTGTCCATAGCATATAAGCGCGGGTATTCAGGCTTGTTTTCAATGCTGGCCAGCTCTAGTGTTGGAGTTATCTTATCATACAGTAGCTGCTGACAAGTGATTGCCTGCATTTCAGTTGCAGATAAGTAGTTGGTTGTTTTGGTGAGTAGTCTATGTTAGGGTTTTTGGATTTTCTTGGCATGTATGTGCTTTATTTTTTCTACTCTTACAACTAGACTAGCCTACTCCTGTATATCATAGGTCTGTACTTAGCTGTGTATTTTGCTTGTCTGGCTACTTTTGGCATGGTTACCTTCCACTAGGCACCCCGCTGGTGGGCCGTGACATATCACATGCCCTCTTGCAGTGCAGCCTAGTGGGGGCTTTCTAGCCTTGATCTGCACAGACATTTTTATATTTATATGTCAGGAATTTGTCGTTCCTTTATCGTTATGTTAGTGTTTTCTTAATGTTATATTTTGGGTTAGCGATCTATGTTACTTTTTTTTAGTGTTTTGGGGTTTTCTTGGGTAGAGTTTTCTATAATTTGTTTCTCGCAAATAATTAAAGAAAATAAGTGAAGTTGGATATTACCCGGAAGACCAAAGTTTGTTTTATTTAACGATACCTCGATAGCATATTGATTTTTACCATCGGCTATTGGACGTCAAAAATATGGTCATTCTGACATATTTCTTTGGAAGAAACCTGCTGCCGCCACATAGGCTACTCCTTCCCATAAGCAGCAACAGGTCTTTTATTTGCACTTTCCACCAGACAGGGGAGCACAGACCACAGCCTTTGATGAACCCATTGTGGACCACTGGTTGGAATGGAAAATAGCTCAAACTGCAAATGTGTCCACTAAGCAGGATCAATAGGATGATTGACACCTTTACAGGCGGACACGCTACCGCCTGAGCTACGTCCCACTCCTGATCTGGAAGACCACTGCCTCGGTGCTGAAGAAAAATTGCATTTTGTGTTGGTAAATATGTTTATTCATCTGAATATACATGTATTGTGTCAGTCCCGGAAGATTGCTCTTCCAGCTGTCGACCGGACGTAGTAGCCGAATTGATAGATTCTACGAGAGAGATTGATTCCCGGTCGAGTCAAATCAATGACTTACAAAATTGATACTTGTCGCTTCCGAGCTTGGCGCTTGGCATTAATAGGATAGGGCAATGACTGGTTACGTTACTCTCAGGATAATGTGACCGAGTGAGGATAGTGGGTCATGGTGCTGGCCGCCTGATTTCCCTGTTGGGCAGCACTATAAAGTCACCATGAGTGCGCACTGTCACAAGTCGGTACCCATCCGTATATGACCTTATATATTGCCAGGACGTAAAACTCCAACAACCAACGAACCAACTATTCAGCCGTCGAAACGATCGTATTTTGATTATAAATACATAATAATGAATAGAAATATCTACCCCTCTCCCCGTCGGGGAAAAACCCCGCAAAGAAAACAAACTGGGAGACAAGCTTATTGGACAGGGCGAGGGCAGGGGCGGGGGCATGGGCAGGGGCAGGGGCGGGCGTGAGGAGGGGGAAGGAGTAATTACTTTTTTTTAGCTTATGCCATTCGATCGGTTTGTTGGTTGTTGGAGTTTTACATGCTGGCAACATCTAAGGTCACATCAGAATGGGTACCGACTTGTGCCAGTGCATAATCATTGCGACTTGATAGTGCTGCTCCACTGGAAGACCAGGCCACCAGCACCATGACCTGATAATCCCACTCAGGCACATTATCCTGACACAGAGCCAACCAGTCCTTGTCCTATCCTAATGAAGCTGAACAGCTGGCTAGGTAGCAACAACTATCAATGTTTAAGTCATTTGTTTGACTCGACCAGGCCTTGGACCCACATACCCCAATCTCCCAAACAGGAGACTGACGTTCAACGCATTCGGCCATCCAGTCTGGTCGCCTGGCTAGGAAGCGACAAGGATCAATTTTGTCAAAGTAATTTATGCCATTCGATGATGTAATCCCTGCCGTGCCGTGCGGCGATGTAATGGAGCATGTGAACCAAGCTGTGTAGCCTTTTGTCACCATCTGGCCAGGTCACACTGCCTACTGCAGCCTGCCCCCCACCCGGCACACCACACATCGCACACTGCACACCACACACCACACATACCACACACCCACCACACACCGCACACTGCACACCACACACCGCCCACCACACATACCACACACTGCACACCACACACCGCACACACCACACACCACCAACCACACACCACACATCGGACACCCCACCCCACACACCACCCACCAAGCACTGCACACCACACACCAAACACCAGACACCACACCTTGGACACCCCACATCACACACTGCCTACCACACACCACACACCACCCACCACACATACCACACATCACACACCACACATCAGACCCCGCACCTCACACCTCACACATCACACACATACCACACACCCCACACACCCCACACCACCCACCGCACACCCCACACACACCGCCCACCACAACCCACACCCCACACAAACCACACACCTCACGCTGCACACCACTGGGCACACACAGGAGCTGCCTGACAGTGATACTAGTGATAGCCTCACACCTGACACAAGTTTCCTCTCCTCTCCTCCCCACCGCTACCTCCTCCTCCTCCTCCTGATTTGACGCCTCCTCTGTCTCTTCTCCCATTTCTCCTCCCCATACCATCCCTCTATTTCTTTCATCCCATTTCCCCCTCCTTCTCACGTTCCCTTCTCTCCCCTCTCTAAAGCCGCCATTAGTGCACACCGTCACAAGTCTTTACCCATTCTGATAAGTGATATGTCCTTCCATGTTGCCAATACGCAACACTCCAATAACCAAAACAACCAACTCTCCCCTATCTTCCCCTTCTGCCTCCCTCTCTCCTGTCATCTCTTTCTTCCTCCTGCTCCCCACCCTCTTTCCTCGCTTCCCTCCTTCCTTTCCCTCTCCTCCCTTCCTCCCTCCCCTGCCTGTCCAACCCCTCTTCCCCTCTCATACGCACCCTCATGATGTTCCTCTCCCTCCTCCCCTCCCTCCCTCCCTCACCTCCCTCTCCTATGCATCTTCATCTCATCATCCTCTCCCTCCTCCCCTCCATCCCCTCCTCTCCAACCTCCCTTCCCTCCTCTGCCTGTCCACCCACTCTTCTCTGGGACACATCCTCTTTACTTGACTCTCCCTTCCCTCCCCATACCATCCCCTGCCTGTCCACCTCCTCCTCCTCTCCCATCACGTCCCTCTCCCTCCCATCTCCCTTCCCCCCTCCCTCCCCATAGGCACCCCCATTTTTTTCTTCTCCCTCCCTACCCCTTTCCCTCCCTCTCCCTACTCCCTCTTATACACCTTCCCCATTATCTCCCTCTCCCTCCCACCCCTCCCCCTCCCTCCTGGCCCTCTCCCCAACGCTCCATTACCCGCCCCCCCCCCCACCCCCAACACACAGACCCACAACCAAACCGCCTGCTGTTCAAACAGCTGTGACATCATCAATAGCGCCGTCTAAGGAAAACCACCCCACCCCACCCCACCCATCTCGTCGTCATCGATATGTGACGTCACAGGTGTATGCCAGCCACGCCTCGCCAGCACAACTAGCCTCCACCCGGGCAATTTGCGTCTGACCCAATCCGCTCACTCTCCAGTCGGAGGCTCAGTCCCGTGTGTGTGCCTAGGATAATGGTATTGACCAATGCTGTTTGTAGTGAGTGGTAGGTTCTCTTAAGGGTATCGGGGTGTAGTGTTGAAAGTTTGTTCACACTTTGCACACACAGCAGGCATGCCTGGATAGTTTGTATGTTTGTTGTTGGGAGATTTAGGTCGTTAAGGCCCTGTCACACTGTACCGGATTTAGGAAACGGATTGAAACAGAACAAAGTCTGTTGATATCCAGCAAAGGTCGGGTTGTGTCTTTTGCATATCCATTGATATCTGTTGATATCTGTTGATATCCGGCCCCATCCATTACAAGTTTTGAGCATGCACAAAACTTGTAACGGATTGTGCAGGACTGACATATGCGGTTATTATCCGTTACCATCTGTTACCGTCCATTCCCCGCCCGTTCCCCGTTTGTTCCGTGTCTGTTCCCCATCTGTTCCCATCCATTGCCATCTGTTAGTATTACCGTCTGTTCCCATCCGTTACATATCCATTACACGTCCGTTGCCATTCATTATAGTTCTTTTTGTATACTGAATTGTCCGTTGATTGTTAGATACATTATCAACCATTACCGTCCGTTACCGTCTGTTCCCCATCCGTCACCATCCATTACATAATCGATACATTTCAAGTCCGAATCACACCGGATTAGAATATTTGTGTCCGTTTCAATCAGTTTTCTCAATCTGGTAAAGTGTGACAGGGCCTTTAAGGTCATATCAGGACGGGTACCGACTTGAAGCAGTGCACACTAATGACGACTTTGTAGTGCTGTCCAACTGGGATACCTTGACCCGATGTCCCACTCAGTTTGTTTGTTTACAGTTTTGTTTGTTTTGTTTGCTTGTTCCTCTTTTATGTCATAGCAACATCTAAGTCATCTCAGGACGAGAACTGACTTGTGACAGGGCGCACTCATCGCTACTCAATAGTGCTGCTCCACTGGGAGACGAGGCCGCCAGCACCATGACTTGATATCACACTCAGTCACATTATCTGGACACTGAGCTAACCAGTCCTTGCCCTATCGTAATAATGCCGAGTGCCGGGGTAGGAAGCGACAATCATACACTTTTAGGTCATTGGTTTGACTCGAGCAGGGTTCAAACCCACAAACCCATGGGTTCCAATCCCCCGATCTCCCAAAACAAGGGACGGACGCTCAACTCATTCAGCCACCCTGACTGGTTGTACAGAGTTTTACGTCTTTAAGGTCATATCAGGACCGGTCCCGACTTCAAACAGTGCCCACTTTTTTTCTTAGTGTTCAAGAGTTTTTATTCCTCTGAATAAAATGTTGTCAATGCTAATGCGCTCGTCTTCCAGCCCTCATGACAATTATTGCCACTACACACTAAACAAAGTTACAACAATACAGATAGACAATTACAAAACGATAAGCAAAGCATCGCTAACAAGGACAGGTAAAGAACAAGATAAGTTTTTTTTTAAACATATGAGGCGGTAGCTATGTTAGACTAATATGGTAAATGTTAGTAGCGGAGGGGGCCTAACCAATGGGGGACATGTGGCGTAGTTCATTTTCTGACACTTGGTGGCGCGTCGGTAGTAGTGGGCCTACACGGGCATTGACAATGTTTTGAGTTTACCGGTACGCATAGTGCAAAACATCAATTGTATTCAAGATTTATGGAAATCCATAACCCTAACCGTATCAATTTAATATAATCTTTTTGGTAAACATGTTTTCTATATATATTCCAATCAGTTTGTTTCTAGGTGTTGTGGTTTTAGAGATATTTAACTTTTTCTGTACGAAGATTGTTCACGGCCATTGACAATGCATTGACTTTACCGGTACGCACAGTGCAAAACGTCTATTTTATTCAAAATTAATAGAAATACAGAACCCTAACCTTATGAATTTAATATAATCTATTCCTTGAATATGTTTTCTATATGTGTACCAAGCGGTTTGTCTCTAGCTGGTGTGGTTTTAGAGATATTTCACTTCTTGTGTATGTAGATTGCTCATAGCCATTGAGTTTGCAGTGTTACAGTGTGCAGTTTAGGGCCACTAGATCAGTGGCGACACGAACGGCAGGAATTTGAACTAAAAAGTCGGAGGTCCCCCATTATCTTTCTAGAAGTGACATATTTGTTGAAATGGTGATGGTGGGATGTAGGACCTACATTCATGGCGACTTTATAGTGCTGTCCAATTGGGATACCATGACCCTATTTCCCAATCAGTCACATTATCCTGATACAGAGTTAACCACTCCTTGCCCTATCCTAGTGCAACCAAACGCCAGGCTAGGTAGTGAAAAGTATAAATTGTGTAAGTCATTGGCGGCTTGACTCCATTGGGATTCTAACTCCTGATCTTCCGCATGGGAAGCTTACACTTTACCGGTTCGGCCATGGCTGGATATTTTAAAGGGCTGGTCGCATGATCGCAATGGTTGGAGCCAGACGATATGAATAATCCAAGTATTCTTGTGTCAGAGGTTGTGGGTTCGAACCTCGACCGAGTCCAACCAATGGCTTAAAAATTGGTCATTAGGTATTATGTTGTGATTTTAAGATCCGTTCAGCCACACACACACACACACACACACCTCCCCCACATCTCCCTCCTGAAATGTAAACCGAATAGTAACTCTTATGGATTTAATTTATTATAATAATTATTATTATCATAATAATGTAGCACTGACCTCTCAGTCAAGGAGCCGCATAGACTGGTAGATGTGGATAGAGTGATGACATCTAGGAATCTAGGTGCTGTAATGGTTATCACCTTAATGCCCTGGTCACTTAGTTGTTTGTGGATGTAGGTGAATGTAGTGGAGGCTAACATAGTTGAAAGTAGTTGAACGTAGTTGAAAGTAGCTGAACATACCGGCATCTGTACTTGTCCTTGATGTTAACTTGGTAATAACGTGGGTGAGCCAGGGTGTCCGATTTAATTTTTGGACATGTTCAAAAGAGTGGTACGTTAGAGGCTGAATTTGCATCCATGATGCTAACATAATGTGGTGAAGTTGAACATAGTAGAACGTACCTCTTAATGTACTCTAGCATACTCTAGCATACGCGAGAATACTCTAGCATAATCTAGCATACTTTGATCCGCACAAAACCATGGCCGTATCATGTAGTGCATGCCGTGATCACATAGCTGTTAGTGGACGTAGTTGAACATAGTTGAACGTAGTGGAGGCCGACATATTTGAAAGTAGTTGAAAGTAGTTGAACATAGTTTAACGTACCGGCATCCATACCGTCACATATTATATTCTTTGCATATGTCTTCATATTTACCCGCTATGTTTGATTTGACAAATATAATCAGACATGCAGTTAACTTGACTTTAAAAGTAAAAATGACTTCATTCTTGAGTCGCCATCTTGTTTTTTGTGCATTTTTAATTTAAATTGTTTCTTTTTATGCTGTGTTTATACGGTTCATAGCATGTAAGCTTGAGTGTTCGGGCTTGTTTTCAATGCTGGCCAGTTGTAGTAGTTGTTTAATCGTATCACACAGTAGGAGGTGATAAGATGTTTTTGTTTCTCACACGGTAGCAGGTACATGGTGATTATTTAGTATCTGTAGATGTTTGAGCTTGTTTTGTGTTGGGGTTGGCTATCCAAGGTCGATCCGAAATAGGAAAAGACTGCTAGGTAAATGTTAGACGTGGCAGTTAAGTGTGTTCTTGGCTCGTAGATGTTTGAGTTTGTTTTGTGTTGGGTTTGGCTATCCAAGGTCGATCCGAAATAGGGAAGGACCATTAGATAGCTAATGGTTTTACTTCTAAGTGTAGGTATTATTGGTTTTATTTTCTGATCACCCTTGTAGTGGGTGCGAATAGTATATTAGCTTTTTTTAATTTTTTATTTTTTAATTTTTTTATTACTACTTATGAAAAAGCCTACTCTACATTTATACTAGTTATCCCAAGTGATTTTCAAAAATAGTTTTGAGTTTGATTTAATCGATTTCTCCTGTTAGTATATTGAATTTGAAATAAAATGACACTTCATTTGTGAAAATCGCTCTAATATTGAAGAAGATATGGGCTTTTTTAAGTTGTTACTTAATTGGACCCACCCAAAACTAAAAAGATAGCATTTTTGATGGCCCTAAAAATTAAAAGTAACCACCCTATCAGACTTCTAGTGCATTCTCCTTCAAATCTATGGCCTGTACAATGAGAATAAAAAGATCCAGGGGTATGATGTGTTTACATTTAAAGATATACATCTTCAAAAATCCAAAAAGCAACAATTTCCTTAATTTCACAAATTTCCAACTTTTGCTTTGGACCACTTTTGGGGATGTGCTTGTGGAAAAAATTAGCACTCCTATCAAATTATTCTGATTTATCCCTAACCTACTGATGAGTCTTGTCACTGCCATTTCTTTTCAGGACTACATATGCTTGGGAAAATCTTTAAATAAAATAGGTTTAAAATGGTCCAGAGCTCAATTTGACAAGTCCTCCCCCATTTCACTAACTCTTTGTCGATATAAGTAGCCATTAGATACCGGATCCAGGAATTCCACTTCCTTTCCATACTAAAGCAATTACATTATCATTCACCCCTCTAGTGCAAGAACGAGATGAATCTTTTCTAGTCTGCGAGTGACAGTATTCGCGCCACTGGGGTGGTGGCGCCACCTGTCCCATCCAGGGGAGGGGCCACCCATAAAGTAGTACACGGAATCAGGGTGGCCAGTAGGGGATATTCCCTTATGCGCCTTTATACTTGCATAAGTTTCATACATCACATAAGCATCATCTTTCCTTTGTTCATTTTTCCCGTGAATAGCATAAAATGAATATTAGAAAGCTTTCACAAAGAGAAAGTAAAAAAAAAAAAAAAGATTAAGCCAAATATAGGGCGTGCGTCCGTGCCCAAACGACATTACCCCTCGCTGGTCCCTAAGGTGGTGTAATTAGATCTTGGATCGGGTCTAGATCAAATCTGCTGCTCACTTTGTGAAGATTCCGTGACTGTGGGTGGTGGTCACCCCAGCGAGGTGAACTTCCAACTTGTACAATGCGCCGCCATTACATTCCTCAACAAACCCACGGTCCGGACACATGTGAAGATATGCAATTCAAGGCTTTTCAATGCTGTTTTTGATAGGACTGTTGTGTGTTGTCGTTGTTTTTTATTGTTGGTACATTAGCGGATTAAGCCGGGGAAATTTCAATCATGGACAATTGGTCTTCCTCATTCCACTGCTCCTTGCCCTATCCTAGTGATGCCGAGTGCCAGGCTAGGTAGCGACAAGTATCAGTGTTTAAGTTATCGGTTTGACAAAGCCAGGATTCAAACCCACGAGTTCCAAGCACATGACCTACCAGAACGGGAGGCGGACGCTCAACTCATTCAGTCATCGTGTCTTGATTAAGTCTATTTTCATATGGATTTCCCGGAAAAATAACAATGGCAAAATGACAATTTCAGACTAGTTTAGATCCATGGGGAGTGTTGAATGTAATTCAAGGCTTTGCAAGACTAATTATCTAAATAGGTTAAATTCAAGGCTTTTCAAGGCTTTGCAAAGGGAGAAAATGAAGGTCAAGACTTTTCAAAACTTTCGAGGCTGCGTACGGACCCTGCACACGAAACAAATGAATCCCAACTTTGCACACACCATACACAAACACACTCCCACACACCCACCCACACCCACCCACCCATGACACATGCCCCCCGTCGATTGCTCGATTCACTGACTGGCTGGCTATCGGTTGTGACGTCATGCGCCGAGGGTAGGGTTGTAACCAATGCGATCCCGGTGAATTAACAGAGGCAGCCATGACAGTTCCGGAGTCTTGGCCCCCACCCCCCTAATCCGGGCATTCCAAGTTCTGCTGATCCCTCAGGAAGGAATGAAGCTGGACCGCACTTTGTCCATACCATCTCCTCTCCGCTGACCCCACTCCTCCTTGATAATGTCTGAAAAGAGTTCCAGAAGGGGGAGCCAGCCAGCGTTTCATTCTCTACCTCTTACTCTGTCTGTGTCTCCGGCTCATTCACTGGTCACCACAGAGCAAGGAGACACGGCCCTTTGACTCAACTGTCATTTCTCTTTCCTCTATTCTACCTGTTTCTTTTTCTTCTTCCAGGCTTACTCATCCCCCTGATCAAGAGAGTTGTTTGCTTGGGTCGGGCCCTGTTCCTTTTTCAGTGTTTCACTTTGTTCTTGCCTGCCGATCTCAGCTTTTCCCATGCCTTCCTCCTGAATCATCGGCTCCTGGATGCGAGTGCACAGCTACAATCGGACCAGTGATCCTTTACCGCTCCAACAACTCGTCATTATTTTTGTAAAGTACCCCCCACTTCTACAACACCCCCACCTGAAGTTAGATCTTCATTTTGAAGAAGAGACCGATTTATCGGTGCCGTTCTATATTGCTGCAGTCTGTAACCGTCAAGGGTACGAACCACCCAAGAGTCAGAGGAATGAAGCTGCGACCCAGCTTCAGCTTTGGCAAGGGAAGATGGGGGTGTCGAGGATTGGTTGGTTGTTGGAGTTTTACATACTGGCAACAAGTAAGGTTTTATGAGGATGGGTACCTACTTGTCAGAGTGCGAACTGATGGTGACTTTATAGTGCTGCCCCAATGGGAAATCAGACTGATGGCACCATGCCCCAATATCTCACTCAGTCACATTATCCTGACACTGAGCTAACCAGTCATTGTCCTATCCTAGTAATGCCGAGCACCAGGCTAGGAAGTGACAAGTATCAATTTTATAAGTCATTTGAGTGTTCAGGGGGGGGGGGGAGAGTTGGTGAATTCACGTACAAAAAATGCTATTTTATCTCATGTAAAAGGGTTGACCGAATGAGTTGACCACCGGTCTCTTGTTTTTTAACCCTGGTCAAGTCAAACCAATGAGTTAAAAATTGATACTTGTCACTTCCTAGCCTGACACTCAGCATTATTAGGACAGGGCAAGGACTGGTTGGCTCAATGTCAGGATAATGTGACTGAGTGGAATATCAAGTCATGGTGCTAGTGGCCTGGTCTCCAAGTGGGGCAGCACCAAAAATTCACAATGAGTGCATGGTCACAAGTCAGTACCCGTCCTGATATGACCTTTTATGTTGCTAGGATATACACCATCAACCAACAAAAACAATCTGATGTAAAATATGTGCCAGGCAGTGTATGGTAGAAATATATGTATCGTAATAACACTACCGCAATATGTTCATCAGGTCGATTTCTATAGGTACAATGAGAGCCTACAGGATAGGGTATATAGTGAACGATAATGTTGGGGCCACCAACCCCAACTTCTACCTGTAAGCTGTAGTTACACAGTAAAACCTCTCTAAATGACCACCTCCACAGATCGACCACTCCGCTATTTCGATCGCTATATTTGGGACCCCAAATTTCGCCCATACAACACCATTGATCTTTTGTTTGTTTAACCCTAAACCCACCACCTCCCTAAATCGACCAGTTAAAGTCGGTCCCATGATTTGTCGATTCAGAGAGGTTTTATTGTATATGTAAATTCTATATTATCCAGCATTAAAATATATGTTTTTACTTCAAAGATCTAACAGAAAGTTAGTGAAGCTACTTCAAGTTAAAGTCAAGTAGAAAACAACAATCAACTTAAAGTACCTAACCCAGCCACAAAGGAACACCAGAGCAAACAATGCACCAATACTAACGCAAACCAGAAGCCACATCAAAGCACATGAAAGAAGTACACTAGAAATGGCTGCCAACGTCTGGAATGCCCAAACAGTAAAGGAAAGACAAATTCCTGACCTAACAACATACAACAAATATCTGTGCAAGGTAAAACCAGGAAACCACCCCTGAACTGTGACCAAGCGGGGCATGTGATATGTTACGGCCCGCCAGCTGGACAGCTCTTGGGAGGTGCCCAGGCAAAAAAAAAGAAGCAGATATCAACAAAACCACACACCAAACACATACCAACAATTTATTCTGTACAAGCCTATAATATGTAAATAGGGTAGGCTAGTCTAGGGATAAGAGTAGAAGGAAAACAATTGTCAAGAAAAAACTAAAAAACTAACATAGATTTACTAACCATAAACACCAACTATAAGAAAAAGAAAAAAGCTGAAAACTGCCCATCATTGAAAAGAAGCGTGATAATTCGGGCTTCCATGTTATGGACAGCATAAACACCGCATCAAAAAAAAAGAAGTTGCATAGTCCAATGGATTTGAGTTTCTGTCATTTTCTGAGATAAATCTATTAGGTTGATTGTTATAATCGACCTTACTTTAATTAAAAGTAACTTTTAACTTATAGTGGTTAATTTTATCAATATTTGAAGCACATCCGGTCAAAATTAATTTTGGCAAGCATGCCAAATCTCTGACTCCATAAGCTTCTGCGCTAACAGATTCTATTAAATTGCCTCAGTTTGCCATTCTCTGTGGCGACAAATGTCTAATCAATTCACCAGTATCAAAGTTAGATATGTAGAATACAATATGGATAATTGATTTGCTTTTGAAAGTTTGATGTTTTCATCGGACTATGCAGCTTTAATATTTTGCATCTAAAAAATATGACAGGAATCTCTAAATTATCGGAATTTGCAACTCTTAAACGATATGCAGATTTGAATAGGAGATACCACAGCGCAGCTTCCACCACCGCCCCCCACCCCCTGGTCCCCCCACCCCCTGTAATATATGTAAGTATGCGATCGTGCGTATAGACTACATCTCGGTTCCGACTGCGCATGCGCTGAAAACGGCCGTGGGAGCAAAGCAAAGGCGTACTGCCATTGACTTTGCCTATACGCACATTGAAAAATGTCAGTTTTATTCAAAATTAATAGAAATCCAAAACCCTAACCTTATAAATCTAATATAATCTTTTTGTTAAACATCTTTTCTATATGTGTTCCAAGCGGTTTGTCTCTAGGTGGTGTGGTTTTATCAGTATTTTACTTTTTCTGTATGGAGATTGCTCACTGCCATTGACAATGTATTGAGTACTATGGCTATGGCTCTAACACTAGTCTGAGTGCCTAGATCTTTCTAAATCTAAATGCACATGGCATAAGATGTGCTGATTATATTGATGTAAATGCAATGCTGGGTAAAAGATTAATATCTTAATTTATTATATATATTTTTTTAGTTAGTATTCTATGTTTCAAACAAGAGCTGAGCTGAGCTGAAACTAGCACATTTCATAGGTGCACCCAGTGTATTAGCATGTGCCATGTGCTTTGGGGGGGGCGGGGGGTTGTATTGCTCTGATGCATCCCACAATGCACCGCGCCGCTGGAACCGTGATGTAGTCTATTTCTGTATGGTATCGCGGGCCGGCGAGAGGCCGCGAGAGCATCGAACCCAGATGACGTCACATGGACGCATGGGTAAGCGGAACGAATAATAAACCAGTTGTGTCTTAGTCCTCGCGATGTTCACACGTCTTGTCCTTACATGGTGTCAGATGTCTATTTCTTGACCAATATCTCTGTCTTTCTCTATATATATCAGTCTGCCTATATGTGATTTATAACGCATTATAGGAGTATAAATGCAAGGGTAATATGTACACCCTATATTTCCTCTGTGCGCATTTGTGGAGTCCCCCCCCGCTCCCAGCTGTCGCGGCCCCCTCGCGTCACACACTGGAGGAAATGCCTGCATCCATCTCTCTCTCTCTGTGCCTGCCTATATCTCTCTGTCAGTCTCTCTCCATCAGTTCTTATCTACCAATATCTCTGTCTTTGTCTCTGTACCTGTCTGTATCTCTGTATCCCTATATATTTATATATATATATCTACATCCGCCTATCTCTGTGCCTGTCTGCCTCTCTATGCCTGTGCCCATCTACCCCCCCCAACCTCGCATTAACCCCTGTCTCTGTCCATCCATCCATCTCTTGCTTTTGGGGTGGTTCTTAACCTTACGATGGTTACCGGCTGCAGAACTGCAGCAATATAGAAAGGCTCCGATAAATCGGTCCAATCTTTGGTTGAAGATTAATCTTCAGGTGGGACGGTTATAGAAGCTGGGGATGTCTTTACAACATTCAAAACGGCGAAGCATTGAGGTGGCCCCGAAACAATCCGGTCCGGCAGTAGCAGAGCACTCGTATCCAGTAACGGCAGCAAGGGTTCAGGAGGAAGGGACAGGTAAAGGTGGGTCCAGCAGGTTCCAGCACCAAGAACAAAGCAAGAGAAACGATAAGGTACAGGGGCCCACCCAAGCAAACAACTCCCTTGATCAGGGGGAGAAGTAAACCTGAGAGAGAAAGAAAAAGGGTAGAGTATAGGAAAGAGAAATGAGGAGAGTTGAGTCAAAGGACTGTGTCTATTTGCTCTATGGTGACCAGCCAGCGAGCCAAAGACACGGACAGAGTAAGAGTAGAAAGTGAAATGCTTGTGGGCCCCCCCTCCTGGAACTCTTTTCACACAATATCAAGGAGGAGCATGGCCAGCAGAGAGAAGATAGAGAGAGGTGTCGACGAAGTGCAGTCCGGATATCAAGTGATCCATCCTTCTCTACCAGTCTCCCCCGCCCACCCCCACCGCACCTAGCTAATTCTGCTCGGACCTACGTGACATTAGAGGTTTTCCCGCCCCCTAATCCCAGGGACAGCCACATACCCTTCGGCACATTAGAGGGCTATTTATTCCTGTTAACGTCGGCCCCAAAGAGGGCCGCCCAGCCGTGGGAGCGGCTCCCCAGACCGTGAAATTAAACCAGGTTTTCCCACCCTCTCTGTGTGTGTTGGTGTGTCATGTGCAGAATCCCCATTCTTCCTATTTCCAATATGGCTCCCACAGGTTGTTGACTTGCTTCGTTTGTTGGGGTTTTTATGTCCTGGCAACTTATAGCCTGGCAACATCTAAGGTTATACCACGACGGGCACCGACTTGTGACAGTGTGTACTCATGGCGACTTTATAGTGCTGCCCCACTGGGAAGCCAGGCCGCCAGCATCATGACTTGACAGGCTGCAGGGTTTGCTTGTTTGGTTTGTTGGGGGTTTTACAGCCTGCTACCACCTAAGGTCATTTCAGGACATATATTGACTTGTGACAGTGCGCACTCACGGCAAATTTATTTGTGAGGTATTCTCTGTGGCAGAGTGGTTAGAGTGTCTGACTTTTTCTGAAGGTCGGTGGTTCGATTCCCTGTGCCTCCAATTCTGCCAATTTGGATTTCCACTGTTGTGTATAACTTACAGCGTCATCAAAGGCCGGTTGCTCTCATACCATGTTTATGTGGTGTGGGAGGTTAAAAATCCCTTGGGTCGGTAAAAGTGTAGGCTCGGGCTTTCTATCGACAAACTGTCTAATGGTCAAAACAAGTCTATTCAAACTTATCCATGATAGGCAGTATAAATCTTCAAGAAAAATAGTGCTGCCGCACTGGAAGATCAGGCAAGGAAGCAACACGTATACATTTTAAAGTCATTTGTGCGTGTTGTGTGTCGTGTGCGGAGCCCCCATTGTTCCTATTTCCAATATGGCTCCTACATGTTGGTGGTTTACTTGGTTGGTTCCTTTGTTGGGGTTTTTACAGTCTAATACCATCTAGGGTTATATCAGGATGGGCACTGACTTGTGACAGTGCGCATTCAAGGCGACTTTATAGTGCTGCCCCAGAGAGAGAGACCAGACCACCAGCACCATGACCTGACAGGTTGTTGATTGCCTTGCTTGGTTTGTTGGGGGTTTTACAGTCTGGTACCATCTAAGGTCATATTAGGACGGATACCGACTTGTGGCAGTATGCACTCACGGCGACTCCATAGTGCTGCCCCAAGGGGAACCCAGGCTGCCAGCACCTTGACCTGATAACCCACTCAGACACATTATCCTGACACTGAGCCAACCAGTCGTTGCCCTATCCTAATAATCGAGCCTGGCTAGGAAACGACTAGTATACATCTTAAAGTCATTTTTGTATGTGGTGTATTGTGTGCGGAGCCCCCATTCTTTGTGTAATCCAATATGGCTCCCACAGAATTTTTGTTGGTTTGCTTGGTTAGTTTGTTGGGGGGGTTTTCAACCTGGTACCATCTAAGGTCATACCAGAATGGCTCTTACCTTGTGACACTGTGCATTCAAGGCAAGTCCATAGTGCTGCCCCACGGGGATACCAAGCCACTGACATCAAGACCCAGTTTCCAACTCAGTCACATTATCCTGATACTGAGCTAACCAGTCCTTGTAGTAGTATCCTATTAATGCCGAATGCCAGGCTAGGTAGCGACATGTATCAATTTTTGTAAGTCATTGCTTTGACTCGCCCAGGATTTGAACTCCCAATATTCCACAGGGGAAGCCTGCGCTCTTTAGCAATTCTGCTGCTACTTCCAATAAATACTCCCACAGGTAGCAGAGGTAGCAATATGACCAGGTTAGAGACCAACAATTGTTTGCGCTAGCCTGTCTGCCATGGTGTAATTAAATATACTGCTATCACTTGGATTCATCATACATGAAGCGGCCGTCACACCTCGCCGGATTGAGCAATGGACAGAATTGTCTAGTCCGGTGGTGATAAGTATCAAAATGTATTAAAATGTGTCAAAATGTTGCGCTATCGGGTAAATGGCCGCTGAATGAATGGACATGAAATGGACAGGAAACGGTGAACGGATATCCAACGGACGAAACAAACTCAAACTGGACAATAACCATAGTTTTGTGCATGTTCAAAATTTGTACGGACACAAACCGGACTTTGTTTGGTTTCTGTCCGTTTCCCTCAATCCGCTGAGGTGTGACAGGGCCTTTAAGAATGTCTTGTATGTAAATTTCTGTTTTCCACTGGCTTGGTGTATAATGAACTGTGACTTTAATTAAAAACCAGCCTTTAATTAACTGCTGGATTCGTCAATAATTTGGCATATGATTGGTTGTTGGAGTTTTTATGTCCAGGCAACAGCTGAGGTCATATCAGGCTGGGTACCCACGTGAACACTCATGGTAACATAATAGTGCTGCCCTACTGGAAAATCAGGTTGCTGGCATCATGACTTGATATCCCACTCAATCACATTATCCGGACACTGAGCGAACCAGTCCTTGCCCTATCATATTAAAGCCGAAAGTACCGAATGCCAAGGGAAGAAACAACAAGCATAAATTTTATAATTCATTGGTTTGCCTCGGTTGTCTTCTGGTTACAGAAAGAGAGGGTGCCCTCGTCTCCGGTTCAACGATACCATCAAGAGAAACCTGAAGCTGAGAGACATTAAGACCAACTCATGGACATGACTCTCAGAGCAGAGAGCTAAATGGAGAGCGGCAGTCAAGTAATGAAAGCAGTCTTTGTCGCATCGCGACCAACATCATGATGATGATAATGGTTTGACTCGACCAGGAACCAAACTAATCTCCCACAAACGACGCCCGCACTCCACGGATTCGGGCCACCGCGCCCGGCATATGGAGTGTAGTAGGCAATATAAGCAAATAATATCACCTTCTCGGTCAACCCCTCCCCTTTTTTTTATGTGCCAGCTTCAATCTATTGTTTAAGCAGGGGAAACATTTAATTATGGAAGACAATATTGGGTTTTGTTCCGCTGGTCCCTCGAGAATCTCGGATCCAGCACGCCGGGTCGCAGCTTCAGTCTACAAAGGGGAATGTGGGGGTGGGTGGGTGGGGTGGGGTGGAGGCTCGTGAAAATACATAATACCATGGTGGACAAAGTGACATATTATCTACTTCAAAATATGTACGAGGACAATTTCACTGAAATCTTCATTAAAATCAAATAGATGGCAATAATGGTACCATGTTTTCTCATCAGGAGGCATATGGCTTGTTTTGAAAGTGAGCAGAGTGACTGTTGGCTCATGGCCATATAGGAGGCGGGGAGGAGAGAATGTCCGCTCCGCAGTGAATAACATGGAAGTTAAGGTAGTTAGAGAGAAACATTAAAGGGCTGCCGTTATTTACATGCATATAATAAATTATATAGTACATATATGAGCTTGTCTCAAAAGGTGATTACTCTTCTTTGTTTTGTCCATTGTAACGATTGACACAAAACAGCACAGAAACAGTTACACTGAAAACACAAGGACATTTGCCTCAAATCAAAATGTATTCTATTTGGATTAAGAAACACCATGTAAAAAACAAATCAGTTTATCCTGAGCAAATGCATAAGCAGATAGTATCTTGATTGTTACAATGGACAAAGTTTTGTCCCATATTGCTTAGCACCTTTTGAGACAGTCTCATATATATATATATAGATGCATGTACGTTCAGTCGCTTAAGAACTGATTTGAAAATTATGTAGATATATTGCCCAAATGAACCAAATGAGATAATATTGGCACAACTAGACACCTAGTAATATTCTCAGTAGCGTTAATGAATTCCTTGATCCAGAAAATGTACTTTGACACCAACATTGACCTTCTAAGTGAGATATTGGCACTTATAGATTTTACATGGCGGTAATCTTGGAAACCCAAGATGGCCATCATCTGCCATCTAAAATGAAGCGGCTCCCATAAAAATAGTTGAAAGCAATACTGATGGAGAGAACATGGACACAAATTGGTGGTTTTTCCACTGTGTCCGCATTCTTCTCAAATCTGGTGCTAAGCAACCAGACGGGATGGCCGAATGAGTTAGAGCATCCGTCTCCCGTGCTGGTAGATCATGGGATCGTGGGTTCGAATCCTGATCGAGTCAAACCAATGACTTAACAATTGATATTTGGCGCTTCCTACCGAGACACTCGGCATTACTAGGATAGGGCAAGGAGCAGTGGAATGAGGAAGACCAGTCGTCTGCGACTGAAATTTCCCCTGCTTAAACAACTAATGTACCAACAAAAAATATATAAAAAAATATCCTCAAATACATGTCATTGGTCACATACTTACCCTATGCCTTTGCTAGAGAGTTTTCAAATAAAGCTTCTTTTATTTAACGATGCCCCTAGAGCACATTGATCTTTGTATCATCGACTATTGGATGTCAAACATATGGTCCTTCGGACATATTTCTTTCATGGAAACCTAGTGCCGCCACATAGGCTACACTTTCCGATAAGCAGCAATGGGTCTTTTATATGTCCCTTCCCACATAGGTGACAGCACATACCACAGCCTTTGATAAACCAGTTATGGACCACTGGTTGGAACGCAAAATTGCCCAAACTGCAAATGTGTCCACTGAGCAGGATCGACAGGATGACCGACACTTTCGCAGGTGGATGCCTGAGCTATGTCCTGGTCCACTGCTGGTTCATGCAGAAAACATTGCTCTAGTAAATGGACGCTTATCACCAAGCCATCGCTCTCATCGTTCAGATATCAGACGGGACTGCCGAATGAGTGCAGCGTCCGTCTCCCGTTTTGCTAGATCGTTAGATTAGAACCCACACGTCAAATCAAATCAAAATGACTTACAACTTGATGTATATACCAGGCCCTCAGCATTATTAGGAAAAGGCAAGGACTGGTTGGCTCGGTGTCAGGATAATGTGACTGGGTCTGATATCGGGGTCATGGTGCTGGTGGCCTGTTCTCCCAGTCGGGCAGCATCATATAGTCCCCATGAGTGCGCACTGTCACAAGTTGGTGCCCATCCTGATATGAGCTTAGATGTTGCCAGGACGTAAAACCCCCAACAACCATCCAACCATAATTCAATCAGAGTCTGCGGTTGGAGAACAAGTTTGTGCAACCGAACACAGCGTTCAATGTGGCTGCCAGCAGACTCTGTCAAGATCCACATTTCAAAAACATTTGCCTCTGATGAAGACTAGAAAAAATGAACTCTGTTCCACCATTAATTCCTTTGGATGGAAGGATCTGAGATGTTTTGCTCTTAATGAATAAAATGGCAGTCGGGTACCAGCTGTTGCGAGACGCTGCTTGTACATAATGGCTCTTCGTGCACATTTTCCCCAAATTAAATGAAATCAAGGTAATTGACTTAATTTAATATCGCCCATCGCATATATGAGGATTCTGAAAGTTTTAATAACATCCATGAGAATGTTGCTTGGTTGGCCACTTCATAGTGCTGCCACACAGGGAGACTATAATTCCAGCACAATGACCTGATATCCCACTCAGTCATATTATCCTGACACTGAATCAACCAGTCCTTGCCCTATCCTAATAATGCTGAGCACATGGCTAGTAGGAAGCGACAATTATACATTTGTACGTCATTGGTTTGACTTGACCAGCGTTCGAACCTGTGGGTTCGAAGCCCATGATCTATCAAAACGGGAGACTGACGCTCAACTCATCGGCCATCCCGTCTGGTAAAATTATATCGAACTAAAGTAAGACAGGTTTAAGCGATTAACTTGAAATATTTACATAAGAAGATGACAGCATATCTTCACTTCAAATATCCCCCCAAAGGGTCCTGCAAAGTCAGGTGATGTATATTACAAATGATGAAACGAATATATTTATAAACATGGGATGAACTGAAAACCATCGGAGTATGCAACTTTAATGCAACTTTAATGCAACTTTAATCAGCATGTCCGCAACCCCTAAGATACCCCCCCCCCCCCCACACACAACCAAGAACCCCTTTCCTCCCTGGTCCCCCCCCCCCCCCCCCGCCCGACAACCTCCCTTCCGCACCAAGTAGGCTCAATGCTGGCGCCGTACGTAGCCATTTAAATAATTATCTATTACTGCAGAGTGTGGGTGCGGGAGGGTGGGAGTGGGTAGGAGTGGGTCGGAGTGGGTATGAGGGTAGGGTGGGTGGGAGCGGGGTGGGGAGTGGGTGGGAGTGGGTGGGAGTGGTGGGAGTGGGTGGGGATTGGTGGGAAGTGGGTGGGAGAGTGGGTAGGAGTGGGTAGGAGTGGGTGTGGAGTGGGTGGGGGTTGGTGTGGGGGTGGTGTTGGGGGTGGTGTGAGTGGGTGTGATGGGTGTGAGTGGGTGTGAGTGGGTGTGAGTGGGTGTGAGTGGGTTGAGTGGGTAGGAGTGGTGAGAGTGGGTAAGCGTGGGTGGGAGTGGGTGGGAGTTGGTGGGAGTAGGTGGGGGTGTGTGTGAGTGGGTAGGAGTGGGTGGGAGTGGGTGCGGGAGGGGGGAGTGGGTAGGAGTGGGTCGGAATGGGAGTGGGTGGGAGTGGGTGGGAGTGGCTGGGTGTGGGTAGGAGTGGGTGGGTGGGAGCGAGTGGGTGGGAGTGGGTAGGAGTGGGTAGGAGTGGGTGGGAGTGGGTAGGAGTGGGTAGGAGTGGGTGGGAGTGGGTAGGAGTGGGTGGGAGTGAGTTGGTTGGTTAGTTGTGAACCTTCACGTCCTGGCAGCATCTAAGGTCATATCAGTATGGGTACCGACTTGGGACAGTGCACACTCATGGTGACTTTATAGTGCTGCCCCTCTGGGAAATCAAGCCACTGGCACCATGATCCAATATCCCACTCAGTCACATTATCCTGACACTGAGCTAACCAGTCCTTGCCCTATCCTATTAATACTGAGTGCCATACTAGGAAGCGACAAGCATCAATTTTATAAGCCACTGGTTTGACTCGACTGGGAACCGAACTCCCGACCTCCCGCATGCGAGCTCCGCGCTCTACTGATTCAGCCACCGCTCTTGGTGGGTCTATGTGGTTGGGTGTGGTTGGATGTGGTTGGATGTCGGTGGATGGGGGTGGGGGGGTGAGAGTGGGGGGGGGGGAGTGAAGCCACAAGCACCACCTGCTTTAATCCAGTGGTTGAACCAAATACTAAAACCAAGCCATTGTTCATGTGAATCTACTAAACCTGAATAAAACCCACATCCCCAACTAATGTTTCCATCCGGGACGGAGTCGGACAAAGCCCATAGAAAGCTCAATCAATCAATGGTTCCGTCCTCTAGTTGAGGGTTGGATGCAATGGTTCTCCACTTGTCCCGATGGTTCTGATAGACTGTGAATAATTCAAGCCTGTCCACTGTGAAATATTTGTAAACCATGATGTTCTTGGTCTCCCTCTCCCTCTGCTGCCATTCACCTTCCCTTCCAACAATGTACGGTATATTGAACTCTGACGAATGATGTGGCCAAAATAAATAAGTTTCTTTGTCTGTATAGTGGCAAACAAGCTTTTCTTATTTTTAATTTTTCTGAGAACTTCTTTGTTGGTGATCTTCTTTGTCCATGATATTTTCATCATCCTTCGATAAGTCCACATCTCAAATGCTGCTAAACGTTTGTACATTTTCTTAGAGATTGTCCATGTCTCAGCCCCATACATTAGAGTAGACCACACATAACACTGAAGAATACGCTTCCTTGTATGTATTAATATCTTACTTGATGTTAACACTCTATACATTTTGGAGAATGTTGTTCGGGCTATTGTTATCCTTCTCTTAATTTCTTCCTCACATCTCCCATCATTTGTAATCTTTTGTCCGAGATATATGAATTCGGATACTTGTTCTATGTTTGTGCCATCTATGGTTATATTGATATTTGGTTTATCTGTCTTTTTACTTATAACCATTGTTTTGGTCTTCCTGGCATTCATCTTCATGTTGAATAGTATTCCAGCTTTATTGATTCTATTCACTATATCTTGTAGGTTTTTCTCACTGTCTGCTAGTATTACACTGTCATCGGCATATCTAAGATTGTTGACGTTCATGCCACCTATTGTCACTCCCTTGCAATCTTCAATGTGTCTGAAAATCATCTCTGTGTACAGGTTAAATAGACATGGTGACAATACACACCCCTGTCAAACTCCTCGTTTAATCATAACTTCATCCGATAGGCCCTGCTCCATTTTTATAAATGCACGTTGTGTCCAGTATAAGTTCACAATTAGTTTAAAGTCTTTGCCATTGACACCAATATCTTGTAAACATTTGATTAACATTTCATGATTGACTCGGTCGAAGGCCTTCTCATAGTCAATAAAGCAGGCATAAACATCCTGGTTCATTTCACAATAACGTTCACAAATCATTCTCATATTGAAAATCCCTTCGGAGAACAAAAGCAGGCACCTGCTGAGGAGGTCGATAGTTACTCTTCTAAGTTGTGTTCATTTAATTTAATTGATTTCACATCTTGTCATACTGTGAAATAAGAGACAGTTTTCTAAAATAGCATCAGTGTTCTGCAAACAGTTAAGTTGGAAACGACCCGACTAGAGTGGTTCCAGATTCCGCCGGTAGATGTCACTAGCTTAAATGCTGGGGTATAATACATGGGACATACATATATATTTGTTTGTTTGTTGTTTTACGTCCTGGCAACATCTAAGGTAATATCAGGGCTATATTGTATCATTGTACCAGCAGCCCAGTTTCCCACTGTAAGTATACGGTCGCCATTAATGCACCCTGTTACAAGTCGGTACCTAACCTTAGATGTTGCTAGGATGTAAAACCCAAACAAGCTGAACAACAGTAAAAGAGCTGGTCGTTAGCCGGGTTTATAACCTGGATGCTATCAGGCCAAACCAAAAAGAATGGTTGGTCGTCCTTTTGAAATAAAATTCAAGGTCGGGCGGGAGGTTTTAATTTAAATTTTTTATTTTTAATGCAGATGTAATACGTAACCAGACGCAATGGCCGAATGAGTTGGGCGTCCGACCCATGTCTGGAAAGTCATGGGATTTGAACTCATGGGTTCGAACCCCAGTCGAGTCAAACCAATGACTTAAACATTGAAACGAAAATTGAATTGCTGGTAGCCCGACTCATTTTTAACAGCAAAAATGAAAAAAATAATAATTAGGGACGGGAGATTTTTCAGACACGGGCGGGGACGATCACCAATTTTGTTGTGTTATTTGGCCTAATGGAGGCGTGTTGTGCTTGGTCGGTGGTGTGCAGTGTGGTGTCGGGAGCTTTCGTGAGAACAGCCACACCCCAGTCTGCATTAAGTCAGAACCGCACACCTCACACCTCACACCTCACACCCCACACGCACACCTCACCAGCCACGACCCTGGTCAGCCACGAACTGCAGACACCCAAGTGACTCAATTCAGCGCTCGCTTCCCAAACGCGAGCTCGTGGGTTTGAGTCCCGTTAGAGTGAAATCGAAGAGACACAAACATCGATCGGTGTTACCCCGTTAACTGGAGATATTTTCGACATTAATTAGATATGGTAAGGATTGCTCGGCAAGCAATACTCGTTATATATAATTCCCTGCTCAGTAGATATACATAATTCATTCCTCACTCTATATACCATTCCCTCCTCAAAATATATATATATATAAATACCATTCAATACTGGCTATATATATTATTAACTACTTATTATACACAACATTCACTCCTAACTATATATACACCATTCACTACCAGCATATATACCATATAATACTCACTATATATATAATTCAATGTATACTAGTGAAGTGGGCAAGACTATAATCGAGCTGTGGCAGGTGCGGGCTTGGGTCGAGCGACCTGCATATGGAAATGCGGGCTGCTCGCCAAGATGAACCCGCATTGGCCATCAAATGTGAGGAAGGGTTCACTACTGTAACTCGTTCCTAGGAGATGCACTGCGGCATCCCACGTTACTCTCCTAGCAATGTAGAAGGTTCGAGCCCTTGAGCCCGAACCCATCAGACCTGTTTTATTAGTTCTCTGATGTTTCAGATGATAATCTGGCTTTAAATACAGTAATTGGAAGTACCTTGACTATAAAGAAAATGGAGGGGAAGTATTTATTCATATGATTGACATTGGAAGAGATTAGATGGGTTTGGTAGGAACCAAAATAAAGTTGTGAGCTCTTAAAATGTGATTGAGACGTTCCTTGCATTCCTTACCATTTACGAACAGGTCCCTTATTACACTAACCCTCATGATCAACCCCCTAACGATGTTTCATTATTATATCTATTACCATTGGCCTCTTGCGCCGATGATGGAGCAATGTAGACATTACAGTAATGCAGATTAACCCTCTCCTCGGGATTAGTAACCACCTTCTTAATATGGACAATACCAATAATAGGTAATATCTCGGATGTTTATAAGTGACAGCGGTGGCGGAGTACACCATCGTCCTTAGCAATGGAACTATAGGAGTAATTGCAATTAATACACTAGCGATATGCGGGGGTAGAGCCCATGGACATGTATTACATAGGCTGTTGCCACTCTGGCGAGATTACATTAACGAATACGTGAAATGGTTACAATGGATGAGAGGAAGAGATACAGCGGCGTCCAGCAGCAGGAGCGGGGAATCCATGTGCATATTAAAGCTGCATAGTTCGATGAAGTATCACATTTTCGAAACAAAAACAATTGTCTAAATCTGATTTTGCATATCTAAGTAAGATACTGGTGCATTTATTAAACATTTGTTTCTGCATAGAAGGCAATTCTGAGTCAATTTAATAGAACCTGTTGCTGCAGAAGTCTATGCTGTCAGAGTTTTGGCAAGCTTGCCAAAACTAATTTTACATGTTTGCACTTCAAATATCTCAAAAGTTTACCATTTAAAATAAAAGTTACTTCAGTCAAGTAAAGTCAGTAATAATGATCAATCTAAAATAGTTATCTCAGAAAAATGGCAGAAATCCAAAACCATCGGACTATGCAACTTTATTAGAACGATAGGAGTAGAACGGTTAAACTAGTATATATGTACCATTAAATATTGACTATATATACTGTTCCCTACTCACTATTTATACCATTCCCTACTCACTCTATATACACCATTCACTCTTCACTATATATACCATTTATTAGTCACTATATATACTATACACCATTCACTCCTCACAATATATGTAACATTCAATACTCAATATATATATACCATTCCCTCCTCACTATCGATACCATTCAATTATTAATAGATATGCCATTCACTTATCACTAAATATACCATTCACTGCTCACTGTGCATACACAATTCACTACTCATTTTATATACACCATTCACTCCCCACTAAATATACCATTCACTTCTCACTATATATACCGCTCAATACTCACTATAAATATCATTCCCTCCTGGCTATCTATACCATTCAATTCTCAATATATACACCATTCACTTCTCACTATATTTACACCATTCACTCTCCACTAAATATACCATTCATTTCTCACTATATTTACACCATACACTACACACTAAATATACCATTCAATACTCACTATATATGCCATTCAATACTCACTAAATATACCGTTCAATACTCACTAAATATACCATTCATTTCTCACTATCTATGCCATTCAATACTCACTATATATGCCATTCAATACTCACTATATATACCATTCAATACTCACTAAATATACCATTCAATACTCACTATATATGCCATTCAATAATCACTAAATATACCGTTCAATACTCACTAAATATACCATTCAATACTCACTATATATGCCATTCAATACTCACTAAATATACCGTTCAATACTCACTAAATATACCATTCATTTCTCACTATCTATACCATTCAATTATTAATAGATATGCCATTCACTTCTCACTAAATATACCATTCACTGCTCACTGTGCATACACAATTCAGTACTCATTTTATATACACCATTCACTCCCCACTAAATATACCATTCACTTCTCACTATATATACCGCTCAATACTCACTATAAATATCATTCCCTCCTGGCTATCTATACCATTCAATTCTCAATATATACACCATTCACTTCTCACTATAGTTACACCATTCACTCTCCACTAAATATACCATTCATTTCTCACTATATTTACACCATACACTACACACTAAATATACCATTCACTGCTCACTATATATGCCATTCAATAATCACTAAATATACCGTTCAATACTCGCTAAATATACCATTCAGTTCTCACTAAATATACCATTCAATACTCACTATATATGCCATTCAATACTCACTAAATATACCGTTCAATAGTCACTAAATATACCATTCATTTCTCACTATCTATGCCATTCAATACTCACTATATATACCATTCATTTCTCATTATTTGTACCATTTACTCCTCAATATATATACCATTCAATACTCACTATATATGCCATTCAATACTCACTATACATACCATTGATTTCTCATTATCTATGCCATTCAATACTCACTATATATACCAGTCATTTCTCACCATTTGTACCATTCACTCCTCTCTAAATATACTACTCACTGCTCACTGTATATACCATTCACTACTCACTATATATACCATTCACTCCTCATTGTGATTGCCATTCAATACATAATATCTACGCCATTCAATACACACTAAATATACTATTCACTGCTCACTATATATGCCATTCAATACTCACTAAATATACCGTTCAATACTCACTAAATATGCCATTCAATACTCACTATATATACCATTCATTTCTCACTATTTGTACCATTCAATACTCACTATATATACCATTCAATCCTCACTAAATACGTCATTCAATCCTCACTAAATATACCATTCAATCCTCACTAAATATACCATTCAATACTCACTAAATATACCATTCACTCCTCACTATAAATACCACTCATGTCTCACTATCTATGCCATTCAATACTCACTATAAATACCATTTATGACTCATTAAACTGACTAATCTCTTCGTCTACTCCCATATAATTGAGTTGGTGGTTATAGTGCCTTTGTCTTGCTTTGTTTATAATTCACGAATCTGACATTTCATCGTGGTTACAAGCGACCTTTTGGTCATTGTGTTGACGGCACTCCACGAAAGGGACGCGGTTTGATCAAGTTGACATCTGCAGAGTGCGGGAAGAAGAATGTGTGAGGTCATGGGAGATGTGTGTGGGGGGGTAGGGGGGTGGGGGGTAGGGGGGAGGGGGAGGGGGGAGGGGGGGCTAGCTCTCGAATAAATGCATGTCGTGTTGCTATTAAACCAGCACCACCACCACCATATATCCCAATGTATATATCTATACATTGTACAAAATTATGGAATTCACTTGATGATAATATCAAATGTTCAAAAAAGATCTATGAAAAATAAAATCCTTAAGCCTTTACCAGAGGGGAAATACATAGTAGTCTAATAAATAAATATCGAGATGTCTCATTTACAGTATTGAGGGTAATGTTGATATGCTGTTTACTTTTATTTTTCTATTTATTATTTCTATGGTATAAGCAATGTATATGTGCTATTTTTAAATGGGGGAAGCACCTCATAAGTATTGTATTTCTGCTTTCTGCTTTTTTAATGTGAACAAATTACTGATATAAATATCAACTTGTGTGTACATTAATCATGTGGAAATAAATATGTTATTATTATTATTATATATGCTGTATAAACCATTATACGAGTATAATAAGGCAATAAGCTTCCAGCTGCTCCTCAACCCTAACTCCGCACTCAGTCATCAACTGAGGAACCCTGTTCTAGTCATTTACTGCTCCAGCCTAGTCAACCTCAGATCCGTTGGGGGCGACACCTGTCTCTGCACGTACCCCTCCCCCCCCCCCCCCCCCCCCCACCTACACTCACAGTATCGCCAACAATAAATAACCAGTACCCAAGAACTAGTAGGAAGTTTGTGTGTTGTTGTTTTACGTCCTAGCAACATCTAAGGCCATATCAGGACAGGTATCGACTTGTGACAGTGCGCACTAAGGGCAACTTTATAGTGCATCAAACCAGACACAATGACTTTTGTGGTGTTCTCTGTGGCAGAGTGGTTAGAGTATCTGACTTTTTTTCTAGATCGGACTCCTAATCTGAAGGTTGGTGGTTCGATTCCCCATGCTCCCACCTCTTCCCCTTTGGATTTCCACCGCTATGTATAACTTACAGCATCATCAAAGGCCGGTTGCTCTCATACCCTGTCTATGTGGTGTGGGAGGTTAAAAATCCCTTGGGTCAGCAAAAGTGTAGGCTTGGGCTTTCTATTGACAAACTGTCTCATGGTGAAAACAAGTCTATTCAGACTTATCCATGATATGCAGTATAAATCTTCTTTTAAAAAAACCAAAAACAATGTAGAAATAAGTTGAGTACTTGCTTCCCATCTGGCAGTTGGTTGGTTGTTGGAGTTTTACGTCCTGTCAACATCTAAGGTCATATCAGGACGGACTAACACATAGAGATCTATGCACACATACCTATACCTATACGCATTTTATATCCTGAACGAAGAAAGCAATTTCCAGAAATGTAATCAGTGACTCTACACATACCCACCTAAGCGTGGCAGAGAAGGGGGTGTGGCTAAAAAAAAAGTTTGTTCTATTTAACGATGCTTCTAGAGCACATCGATTTTTTTAATCTATTGGACGTGAACAAGGCTGGGGCTGGGGGCGTCGGGTGGGGGTCGGGGTGTGGGAGTGGGTCTGGGTGTGTGGCGTGGGGCGTGGGGTGAGGCGGGGGAGTGGGGTGTGGGGTGTGGGTATGACCAAAGATCCTATAATACTAAGACGGCTCACTCCACATATCTCCCATGGGATGTACATTTTGCAGTGCCACCTTGTGGTGGGTTTGATCAGCCCAGCTGCTGGTGGGTGTGGGTGAAGGTGAAAGTGAATGTGTGGGTGTGGGTGTGGGTGAAGGTGTAGGTGTCGGTATGGGTGTGCGTGTGGGTGTGGCGGAGGCGTCCTTCTAACCTAATTATTCTTTATAACATTCAGCATTTTAGAGTGTCTGACTTTTGTCTAATCTGTAGGTTGGTGGTTCGATTCCCTGTGCCCCCCCCCCCCCCCCCCCCCACCTCTGCCAATTTGGATTTCCACCGATGTGTATAACTTACAGTATCATCAAAGGCCGGTTGCTCTCATACCATGTCTATGTGGTGTGGGAGGTTAAAGATCGCTTGAGTCGGTAAAGGTGTAGGCTTGGGCTTTCTATCGACAAACTGTCTAATAGTGAAAACAAGTCTATTCAGACTTATCCATGATATGCAGTGTAAATCTTCAACAACAAAAAACAACCAAGAGGCATCGAGACGCGGCTGACGTCAGCGGCAGTGTAGCCCGGGGTGGTGGCGGCACTGTCCCAGTGTCAGAGCGTCCCGCACGGGGCCGCTCTACGTACACACGGGCAGACATACACACATGTATACAAATACACACATTCACACAATGTCATACTGACAGAGCGTACCGCACAGCTACACACACCCACCCACACATACATATACATACACACACGTACACACATCCACACATACTGCCAGAGCGTACCGCATGCTGGCGCTGTACGCACACACACACAGATACAGACACACACATATATGGGTCACTCTCCTGAAAACTGGTCAGCATGGGATGGGATTTTAAAACATCAATAAAAAAACTTTCTACTTAACTTGTTCATTATACTTGTCATATTAATGTTCAGATTTGATGAAAGAAATAAGGGTAATAAAATAAACTGTGTGCAACTTTGGTCCTTTTAGTTATGAAGTGTTTTTGTACACACAAAAACCATTTTACAGTCAGCTATTTATAACACGACATATGGGACGCGGTTGAATCCTTATTATTGCATTGATATATCAAACAAAACAGTTCCCAAATGAAAAAGGAAGTATTTATTAACATGTATGCATGCTTAAATTTAAAAAAAAATAATTTGATGTCTTCGGAAATAACATTACAAATTTCCGTCACACGGGTAACCAGTGGTGTCTGGATGCCACACAAATATTGTACACTAATTATTCAGTGAATAAAGCATGGCTGGGAATTACTTTTCTTTTATCAATATAAGCACTACATATTTCTGTATATTATGCCATGATTAATATGCTTCTAAGTATGAAATTATTTAATTCTGCTTAGATTTTTATTAAGCAGACTGTGTGGTGTCCTAAACATGTGTTACACGTGAGCAACACATGTTATACTGCCATAACACATAGCTTAATCATGCACTACACCTTTATTTTTTATCACATCAATTTATATTTTACATAGATGTAAAGGGGAGATTTCCAGCTTATATTTGCAACCAAGAAATATAAAGAATTCAAATATTAGATTTTAACTCTCCATATGACACTTCTGGCCAGTTTTCAGGAGAGTGACCCATATACACACGTATACTCACATACACACATCCACAAATACTAACAGAGCGTCCCGCCCGGCGGCGCTGTAAGCACACACGCACAGTCCCACACACACACACACACACACACACACAACATACACATAGGAAATGTGAGCTATGAATCCTGACCTATTAATGGTGACATCTGAAATGTGACCTCTGAAATGCGACCAATTAATTGTGACCAATGACATATCATTGGTGGTATTCATCTATCGATGATGAGGTCACCTGCCTGATTCCCACTAACTATTTATGATGCATGCAAAATGGATGCGTGCACATTAAAGCCCTGGTCACAGACACGTTAGTGAATGTAGTTGAACGGAGGATAGATTAACGCGGGTCAAATGTGGTGTAAGTATGTTAAGCTACAATGAAAAACGTGAAGGTGCAACAGGTTTTGGTACGGATAAATATGTCACGGTATGGGTGCGGGTATGTTCAACTACGTTCAACTACGTTCAACTACGTTCAACTACGTTCAACCACGTTCAACCACGTTCAACCATGTTCAACTACATTCAACTACGGTCAACTACGTTCAACTACGTTCAACTACGTTCAACTACGTTCAACTACGTTCAACTACGTTCAACCACGTTCAACATACGCTAGCCTCCACTACGGTCAACTATGTTGAACTACGTCCAAGTATGCTAAAGTATGCTACAGTACGCTATAGTATGCTAAAGTACATTAAGAGTACGGAGACTTCAACGTACGCATAACGAACGCATAACGCATTACGAAGTACATAAGTCCATGGTGACACAAAGTCAGAATGAAATATAAGAAAAAGACACATTACTGGATCCATTAAAAATTACCGCTCTCATATTCCAAACTCTACACGCAGTAGAACTTATTAATAACAGTTCAGGATGTGCGCTACAAAGGGTTATTTGTTGGCGATTTAGGTCCTGGCAACATGTAAGGTCATATCATGTCATGCAATCAGTTGCGACGACGTGCACTCATGATAACTTTATAAGTCTTCCGCATTGAGTTGGTTGGTTGTTGGAGTTTTACATACTGGCAACATCTAAGGTCATATCAGGACAGGTACCGACTTGTGATAGTGCACATTCATGGCAACTGTATAGTGCTGCCCCACTGTAAGACCAGGATGCTAGCACCGTGACCTCATATCCCACTCTGTCACATTATCCTGACACCAAGCCCACCAGTCGTTGTCCTATCCTATTAATGCCGAGTGTCAGGCTAGGTAGCAACAAGTATAAATTCTAGAAGTCACTGGTTTGACTCGGTTGGGATTCGAATTCCCGACGTACCGTACGCGAAGCCTGCGCGCTAGCGATTAGGCCATTCCGTCCACTTTCTGCTACAAGTAGTACTTGTGCTCAGTGAACAGCGCATTCCGGAAGCGGAATTGAAATGATTCGCCTGTAATGGATATCGCCTAGGGAATTGTCGCATTGCATTTATTTAGACACTAAATACCCTGCCGCAGCCCAGCGTTGTAATGGTATATCCCCAGACTACATACCACATGGCCTGTGTGAGTTGGCCTGATGTCTTAGGCTTGGCTTCCTTCTGGGGGTTTTGCGTCCTAGCAACATATACGGTCATATCATATCAGGACGGGTACCGACTTGGGACTGCACACTCAGGGTGACTTACTAGGGATATCCCACTGGAATTCGGGCAACCGGCACCGTGATCTGATATCCAACTCAGTCATATTATCCTGATACTGAGCTGTCCAGTCCTTGCCATATCCTAGAAATGCTGAGCGCAGGCTAGGTAGCAAAAAGTATCCATTTTGAAAGTCATTGGTTTGACCTGGCCGAGATGATACTGGCACTCCGTTAATAATATTAATATAATGTATTTACATAGCACAAAAATATCCATATGATATTCATACATATTTACACATAGATACCCATCTACATGTATATGTATACATATATATATATGTGCATACATATATACACATATGCATGATGGATGAATATACAAATATATGTACATGTACATGTGTATATGTGCATATAGACATTTGTGTATACATAGTCAAGAGATCTCTTGAAGATTTATACTGCCTATCATGGATAAGCCTGAATAGGCTTGTTTTCACCATTAGACAGCTTGTCGATAGAAAGCCTGAGCCTACACTTTTACCGACCCAAGGGATTGTTAACCTCTCACAACACATAGACATGGTATGAGAGCAACTGGCCTTTCATGATGCTGTAAGTTATACACAGCGGTGGAACTCCAAATTGGCAGAGGTGGGGGCACAGGGAATCGAACCACTGACCTTCAGATTAGGAGTCCGACCTATAAAAAAGTCAGACACTCTAACCACTCCGCCACAGAGAACACCACATGCGATAGAGAACACCACACAGATAGAGGATAATGGCACCCACTATAGATATAAACAAATGTATACACATATATGGACACCCTCTCTAACCGACCACCTCCACAGATCGGCCACTTCCCTATATATATCGCTTTATTTGGGTCCCACCGTACCATTGTAACCATAGTCTAACTCCCTAAACAGACCACCTCCATAAATGGACCACTTGAAGTCGGTCCCAACGTCGGTGATTTAGAGAGGTTTAATTGAATATATATGGAGTATAATGAATTATGATAATATAAAGCTTTTGCTTGATTTTGTTGTTATTCCCAGAGTAAACCTTATGTACAGTTGTATATATAGTAGATAGTTACTACACAGATACAGGATGGTGTCACCCACTGTTAGGGTAATAGACCAGAAGGTGGGGGGGGGGGGGGGGGGGGGGGAGGTCAGCATCACAATTTCCCCTTACCCCCTTCTCCATTCCTCCCCCGGCACCAAACCCTCCCCCACACACAGCCCAATAGAGCACATAGTGGGATCCCACCACATCCCAAACAGGCTGCACACATGATGGCACACTTCCGGTAGGGGCGTGATATACAACCCGATATAGCACGATGCAAAATACAGAATAAAGCACACCTAAAAGTAAATGACAGCACAACACACAAGCTCCAGAGTGAGGTGGTGTTCTACCACATCATGTCACATCATCTAGAGAATGAGAGCCACCAGACGGCATGGCGAAATCGGGGAGTGTGCTGGCTGCTGGCTTCCCATGCGGGAGGGTTAGAGTTTGAAACCCAGCCGAGTCAAGACATTGGACTTATTCGACTGGGCCATTTTATACGCATATCAAAATATTTCTTTACAAATTCCTATTTGGCTGGCTAATCTGTCTTGTGGCTCCATCCATAAGGTCACATGGGGTATTTCAAGATGGCTGATATACAAATGTTGAAGGATTCAGTAGCTTCAGCCAATCAGAGCTGGTTTCTTCGATTGCAAATGGCTGCCCTCTATAGGGGCAGCCATTTTCAATGGAAGTGAACAGCTCTGATTGGTTCTTTTCAATTGCAAATGGCCGCCCCCATACAGGGTACCCATTTGCAATGGCAGAGAACAGCTCTGATTGGCTGAAACCACTGAAGCCATTTGACTGGTCCTCTTTGCATTCGAAAACCTAGTTCACTGCGCAGGTGGGCAGAGCCTAAATTTTGCGGATGGAAATGTCCCAGTCGAATGCTTCCAATGACCTATAAAATTGCTACTTGTCGCTACACACATTTTTATCATTCTGAGGCTAGTGTCATAACCATTAGGCTATCTAGGCTGCCTGATGTATTCCTGCCTATCCACACCTACCTGTGGAAGTCAGGGCAGTATGCTTACAATGTCAATTAGCTGGAACCCGGTGATCCCGCGCTGACCATACATCAACCCATACATCAACCCCTACATCAACCTTCTACATCAACTCCTACTTCAACCCCATACATCAACCCATACATCAACCCATACATCAACCCAGATTCAGATTGGTTGGTTGTTGGAATGTTACGTCCTGGCGACATCTAAGGTCATATCAGGACGGATACCATCTTGTGACAGTGCACACTCACGGCAATTTTATAGTGCTGACCCACTGGGGAACCAGGCCACCAGCACCACAACCATATATCCCACTCAATCACATTATCCTGACGCTAAGCCAACCAGTCCTTGCCATAACATAATAATGCCTAGTGCCTAGCTAGGATGTGACAAAAATCAATTTTTTACATCATTTGTTTGACTCGACCAGGGTTCGAAGCCATGGCTTCGAATCCCACCATCTACCAAAACTGGAGACGAACGCTCTCCTCATTAGGCCATCCCATCTGGTCTGAATCATTCAGATGAATCAAAAGATACTAAATAATCACCATGTAACCACAAAGGGCTACTAGAGTAAATAATGCGGCACTACTAAAGCAGACCAGAAGCCAAATAAAAGCTTAGGAGAGAAGCACGCTGGAAATGGCTGCCAAGGTGTGGAATGCCCACACGGTAAAGGAACGGCACATTCCTGACCTAAAAACTTACAAAAAGTACCTGTGCAAAATAAGGCTAGGAAACCCCCACTAAGCTGCACTGCAAAGGGGTATGTGATATGTCACCGCCCACCAGCAGGACACCCATTGGAAGGTAACCATGCCAAAAGTAGCCTGATAACACACTACACAGCTATGTACAAGCCTATGATATATAAATAGGAGTAGGCTAGTCTAGTAATAAGAGTAGAACAAAATAAAATAATACATATATGCCAAGAAAATTAAAAAAAACTAACATAGGCTACTAACCATTCCAAGCAATTATCTATCTGCTACTGAAATGCAGGCAATCAAATACCTTATCAGCAGCTACTGTGTGGTAGGATAACACCAACACTACAACTGTCCAGCATTGAAAACAAGCCTGGGTACCCGGGCTTATATGCTATGGACAGTCTGAATACAGCCTCACTAAAAAATTTAAAAAAAAATTATTTTTTATTTTTTACTAAACACACACAAAAACAATACTTTGTACAAACTTACCTTTAAATCTCCAAGGGGTGTCCCCTGGTACTTCTCACACTGCTCACACTACTCCAAGACACGGTGTCCTGAAATGGAACAGACGTTCTCTGCATCAGCTACAAGTGTCAGCGCTTCAGAATAGCATCAACGATAGAGAGGTAGTGCGGTGTGACGGCGCGTCGGGCTGGTGTGAATGGATCAGACTGTGGTGTGAATGTATATATGGTGGGGTAGTACGAATGCATCAGAATAGCTTTAGGAAACAATGCACTCCACGGTGGTGGTGCGTGTGGGTGTGGGTGTGGGTGGGTAAGGGTGATGTGGGTGTGGGTGTGGGTGGTGGGTGTGGGTGTGGGTGGTGGATGTGGGTTTAGGTGTGGGTGTGGGTGGTGGGTTTAGGTGTGGGTTGAGTGTGGGTGGTGGGTGTGGGTTTAGGTGTGGGCGTGCGTGGTGGTGGTGTGTGTGTGTGTGGGTGGGTGGACAGCGTTCCGTTTTCCACTGTACAATAGCGTTTTGAATGAGAAATGGCATACGTGAATAACATGGTGAGTAGGTAGGAGTGGAGGGATTAGTGGGCTTTGTTTGTTTGTTGTTGTTTTACGTCATAGCAACATCTAAGGTCATATCAGGACGGGTACCGACTTAAGGGGGGGGGGGGGGGGGGGTGAAGGGTATGTGTAGCTGTGGAATGGTTGGTGGGGGTAGAGTGGTGGGTAGGGGTGAGTAGGGATGGAAGGGTGGGTAGAGATGGGGTGGAGGTGGAGGAGCTATGGGGGTGGAGGGGTTGATGTAGGGGTTGATGTAGGGGTTGATGTAGTGGTTGATGTAGGGGTTGATGGATGGGTTGATGATCGGCTTTATGGATGGGTTGGTGTAGGAGTTGATGTAGGGGTTGATGTAGGGGTTGATTTAGGGGTTGATGTAGGGGTTGGTGGCGGGGTTGATGGATGGGTTGATGGAGGGGTTGATGGAGGGATTGATGTATAGGTTGATGTATGAGTTGAGGTATGGGTTGATGTAGCGGTTGATGGAGGGGTTGATGTAGGGGTTGATGTAGGGGTTGATGTAGGCGTCGATGTAGGGGTTGACGTAGGGGTTGACGTAGGGGTTGATGTATGGGTTGATGGTTGGGTTGATAGTTGGGTTGATGGAGCAGTTGATGGAGGGGTTAATGGAGGGGTTGATATAGGGGTTGATGTAGGGGTTGATGGAGGGTTGATGGAGGGGTTGGTGGAGGGGTTGATGGAGAGGTTGATGGAGAGGTTGATGGAGGGGTTGGTGGAGGGGTTGATGGAGGGTTTGATAGAGCGGTTGATGGATGGGTTGGTGGAGGGTTTGATGGTGGGGTTGATCGAGGGGTTGATGGTGGGGGTTGGTCGAGGGGTTGATGGAGGGGTTGATCGAGGGGTTGTGCTCGAAGCGTACTTTAGGGAGCAGGGACTGTGGGTGTGAACAGGTCAAGCAGGGTCACCATTAACCAATCATGGTTGAATATAATATATAATATATAACATATCATATAGAAATAATATATAATATACAATATATAATATATAACATAACATATAAAATATAAATATAATATATAAATATAATACATAACATAATATATAATACATACTGTCCTGATATTCCCATACATGTTGCCAGGATGTAAAACTCCGTCAATCAACCAACTATAATATATAATCTAAAAGATATAATATATATCCCAGTAGGTCCGCAGCAAAGGGGCCAGACGACAGCGGTTCGTAAATAATTTACTCGAGTAGAATCGCCTAATAAATAATTAAATAATTCTCCGAGTGTGTATATGTATATACTAGAAATAAAATAATATATAATATACAATATATAATATATAACATAACATATAATATATAAATATAATGTGTTTGTTGGGGTGGTGGTGTTGGTTGTGGGGTGGGTGTGGGTTGGTGTTGGTTTTCCCATTTTCATCACCCCATGACACTGGTTGCCGTGACAGGATCCTGTACAAGCTTGCGCTGTATGTTGTGAACCTACCCTGTGTATGTTGTGTGCATTGCCGTATGTATGTAATTGTAAGTTAAAGACTTACAATTCCAGGGGGACGAGTGTAGTGGTCTGCACAGGCAGTAACCACATAGACAGGTAGGCGTGGGAGTGTTTGATATCAGGGAGCCTAGGTGGTGTAATGGTTAGCACACTGGCCCGGAATGCAAAGAGATGCGGGTTCGAGTCCCGCTCTAGGCACGGTATTTCCCATTTTCATCACCCCCATGACAATAATATATAAATATAATATATAATATATAACATATAATATATAATACATACCGTCCTGATATTCCCTTACATGTTGTCAGGATGTAAAACTCCAATAATCAACCTACTATAATATATAATCTAAAAGTTATAATATATATCCCAGTATGTCCGCAGCAAAGCGGCCGGACGACAGCGGTTCGTTAATAATTTACTCGAGTTGAATCGCCTAATAAATAATTAAATAATTCTCCGAGCGTGTATATGTATATACGAGATTATATATAATATATACACCGACAGCAATATGATTAGAAACTTGATTTAACATAAGAATGTCGCGCTTTAAACGAGCTTGTTATTTTATGCAAAATATCCTCATCAGCCCATCGTGTATGCACGGTCCGGCACCGGTGTTGCAGTTTCTGTGGCACACCAGTTTGCAAGGGACACATACATTCAAATGCATTGTCAATGGCCGTGAGCAAATCTTCATACAGAAAAAGTCAAATATCTCTCAAATTACACCACCTAGAAGTAACCCACTTGGAACACATATAGAAAACCTATTCAATGAATAGATTATATTAAATTTATAAGGTTAGGCTTCTGCACTTCTATTCATTTTGAATAAAACTAAGGTTTTGCACTGCGCGGACCGTCAAACTCAAGGCATTGTCAATGGTCGTGAGCAATCTTCATACAGAAAATACAGAAAAAGTGAAATATCTCTAAAACCACACCACCTAGAAACAAATCGCTTGGGACACATATAGAAAAGACCTTTACTAAAAACATTATATTCAATTTATAAGGTTAGTGACGATGCTGTTCGATTTTGATGCATGCACAGAAGCGATGTGTCCCTCGCAAACTGGTGTGCCACGGAAAATGCAACACCGGCTGCAGTGTCCCAGGTGTATCTAAGCTACCCCTATATCCCGGTAAATCAACTCAAACCAGGCAGGGTCACGTGACTAGCAAATCTCGGCATTGAAGCTGGAATCTGAATGCAACTCTGGTCTCTCCAACTCCCCCATTTGCAATGACTTATACAATGTATACTTGTTGCTATCTAGACTGGCCCTCGGCATTACTAGGATAGGCCGATGACTGTTTTGCTTGGAGACAATTGTACTCATGCTCCGCTGGAAATTCATAACAAAAATAGAATATTTAAAAACTAAATAAAAAGTACAATATTGCTGACTGGGATGGCCAAATGAGTTTGAGCGTCAGTCTCCCCTTCTGGTAGATCGTAGGGTCGCCGGTTCCAATGATAGTCGAGTCAAACCAATGACTTAATTGATACTTGTCACTTCCTAACCGGATGCTCGGCATTATTAGGATAGGGCTAGGAGCGGTTGAATGAGGAAGACCAATCGTCCACGATTGAAATTTCCCCTGCTTAATCAACTAATCTACAACAACAAAATATAAAAGGACTGGTTAGCTGATGAGGACTACTTGCCCAAGCCCAAGTCAGCCAATTGAAAGTTAAATCTGCTACTGCAGATCAGAACAATAGTTACTTGCCTATTCGGGAAGGTCACCAACAATGTCACCTGCCCGATCGAGTAAACTAGGTGCCCCGGGCAACCAGGCAGTCCTTATTGTGCATCCCTGTAAGGTCCCATCAGGACGGGAACCTACTTATTTATGACAGTGCACACTCATGGCGTACTGACCCCGGCACCATGACCTGATATAGGACTCAGATTATCTTGATACAGAGCAAGGCAGGCCTCTGTCCTATCCATTGATTTGACGTGGTTGGGGTTTGAACGAATGATTTGACGTGGTTGGGGTTTGAATGCATGATTTGACGGGGTTGGGGTGTTTGAATGCATGATGTGACGGGGTTGGGGTTTGAATGCATGATTCAACGTGGTTGGGGTTTGAACTCATGATTTGATGCAATTGGGGTTGAACCCATGATTTGACGCAGTTGGGGGTTGCATGCATGATTTGATGGGGTTGGGGTTTGAATGCATGATTTGACGGGGTTGGGGTTTGAAGGCATGATTTGACGGATTTGGGGGTTTGAATGCATGATTCGACGTGGTTTGATGGGGTTGGGGTTTGAATGCATAATTTGAATGCATGATTTGATGGGGTTGGGGTTTGAATGCATAATTTGATGTGGTTGGGGTTTGAACCCATGATTTGATGCAGTTGGGGTTTGAATGCATGATTTAATGTGGTTGGGGGTTTGAACCCCTGATTTGAGGCGGTTGGGATTTGAACCTATGGGATTTGAACCTATGACCTTCCAGACTCGAAGTCTGGTGTCATATTGTTGGTTAGTTGGTTATTGGAGTTTTACATCCTGGCAACATCTAAGGTCATATCAGGACATGTACCGACTTGTGACAGTGCACACTCATGGGAACTTTATAGTGCTGTCCCACTGGGAGATCAGGCCACCAGAACCATGACCTGATATCCCACTCAGTCACATTATCCTGATACTGAGCCAACCAGTCCTTGTCCTATTCTAATAATGCCGAGCCCCAGGCTAGGAAGCAATAAGTATCAATTGTTGAGGCAATGGTTCGAATCGCCCGATCTGCCAAACCGGGAGACGGACGCTCAACTCAAACAGCCATTCTGTCAGGCCATACATATATAGCTATACAAATACATATATAGCTATATATATATATACATATAAATATATAGAGAGGGAAGCAAATATACACGCGGGTAGGTGGGGCAGAGAGGGGGGGGCACATGGTCAGGTTTTTCAATGGTGAATGTAATGCATACCATGGAATATATTGGAATAAAATAGGAATCTTGACGGAACAATGCTCTGTGAATCTGACCTGAAGCTTGGAATCTGGACAAGTGTTGATGTATCTTGGCGCATGTTGAATGTCTCAGAATAAACCACTCGCCTGCTTGCCCCAACCCATACCCAACCCACACCCTCACACACACCCTCACACAGAGTGATGGCTGCCCAACTACATGCACAAAAGGGGGGAGGGGCGGGAACGCAGATCAGCAAGATTGTATTTTAAGTTTAGATTTTTTTTTAAAGAAGAATTTCTAGTGAAGTACAATTGTCTCCGAGCAAAACAGTGTTTGTTTGTTGGAGTTTTACGTCCTGCCAACATCTAAGGTCATATCAGGACGTAGATAAAGGATTCACCCCGTACTTCCAGTACAGGGGTGAACGACAACATAGTCTAAATATGGGCGAAAATAGCTTTAGTATGGAACAAGAAGTAGAATGCCTGGCACCAGTGTCAAATGGTTACTTATATCAGCACAGAGTTGGTGAAATGGGAGAGAATGCATATAGAGAAGATGGCAGCCAGAGAACGCCGTCGATTTCACTTTTAAATTGCATTAAAGTATATGTTTTATTATATTTTCCAACTCAAAAGTAGCGGGTAAATATGAAGACATATACAAAGAATAAATGTTGGTTCTTAGATTGTGAAATTAGGCTCTCATAAAGACTCATTTCATTAGCCTGATTTTTCGACCGTTTTTATATAAGGCTGGTCTTCACCCGTATACTACAAGTACCGGGTGAATCTTTTATCTAATCAGGATGTAGCAAAACAGTGCATATTAATGTTGCATAGTTGGATAAAGCATCACATTCTTCGACAGCAAAACCCTTATGTAGATTTGAATTCACATATCCAAAAATGATGTATGTACTGATGGAAGTATTAAAGTTGCATAGTCCAATGATTTCGAGTTTATGCCAATTTCTGAGATAATTACATTAGGTTCATTGTTATAATCTACCTTGTTTTAGTTTGAAATAAGTTTGATTTTAGGTGGCTAACTTTTGAGATATTCCAAGTGCAAATGCATAACATTAATTTTGGCAAGCACGGCAAAACTCTGACCTGATAAACTCTGACCCGATAGGGGGCGAGGCGGCGGATGCAGGGTGGAGCGGCAGAGAGGCGACCGCATCAGGGGTCAGGTTCCCAGGGGGGGCGGCGAGCGTCCGGGGCCTGCGTCGACATGGAGCGGGCGGCCAAAAAGGAGGAGGCCCGCTCCTTGGCGTGATCCGGTGAGGAGGTCCGACGAGGGTCGAGCAGGGGGGCAGCGAAGTCCTCAGGGCTGGGTGGGGTGGTGGTCGGGGTCTGGGCGGGCGGGTTGTTGAAGGCAGTGTCGTGAGGGTTGGCGGCAGAGGGTTCCTCGTAAGGCTGGGCTGGGATGTGGTCCGAGGCGTGAGGCCCGAGGTGATGATCCCCGGCTGGGACTGGGCGGCGCTGCGATCGGTGGTCGCTGGGAGGTTGTCGGTGGAGGTTGCGGGGCTGTCGGCAGTGGTGAGGGTGAGGCGCCGGGAAGGGCCGGCCGGGGGGAGGCCGGCGGATCAAAAATCCGCCGAGGTGGGGGAGGTCTGGCGCTCACGGGCTTGTTTTGTCATGCAATCGGCCTCGCTGTGCATGGTTAGGACGCGCCTCACGTTGGCGCAGTAGGCACAGACGTGACGGCGTCTGTCCCCCGCCTCGCCGTGGGCCTCCCCGATGGGGGCCCGATCGCACGAGGTGGGGTCGCGGTTCCAGGCCGGGCAGGGGGCCCCGTGGGTGTGCCTGTCGTAAGTGACGCGGGCGTCGGCTTGGACTCGGGGGAAGTGTGGGCCTCGGTGGAGAGGGTCGAGTGGGCGGGCGGGGGTGCTGGCGGCTTGGTGGTCGGGCATGGCGATACACTCGACTCTCAGGAGGTTGATGGCTACTGGGTCATGCCACCCGTGGGGGAGTTGACCGTCCGCGATCCAGGTAAATAATACGGTCTCTGAGTACCGACGGACGGTCGCCCAGGGGTAGATGAGGTTATCCCGGGAGACTGTGAGGTGGTGGTGGTGTAGTCCCTGGGCGGAGTGGGCGGGGAAATCGGGATGGTCGATCAGGGTGAGAAGGGCGAGGGTGTACTCGTCCTTCGTAGCCTCGCCCCTCTTCACCGGGGTTCTTTCGGGGCCCCTCTGTACCAGGTCGGACGGAAATATGTAGTCGGCCGGGACGCCCTGGCGCTTCACGGAGCGGCGCGCCTCGGCGGAGGCCAAGATATCCCGGACGGCATCGGCCGCGGAGGCGGGGCTGTGTCGGGTGGGTTCCTGTTGGTAGGCCCGCGACGTGGTGGGCGCGGCTTGTGTAGGGAGGTGGCGGTACCTCTCATACTGCGGGTGCGCCACCCCGGGGAGGATCGCCTGAGGCGGTGGCGGGGGGCGAGCTGCGGCGGTGGTGCACGCCCGAGGCGGTGGGGCCTTAGCGGGGCGGGCGGCCAGGGCGGGCGGCGGGGCGGTCTCCAGGGCGTCCATGCGGGCATGAATGTCGGCTGCAGATTGGCGCACCTCGGCGGAGGTCTGGCGTTGCTCAAGCTGGATGAGCTGGAGTGCCTCCAGTATTGCCGAGATCTGGGCGCCGGAGGTGCGGTCCGAGGGCGCCACGGGGGACGGCGGGGCGGAGGCCTGGGAGTCGTCCCGCCGGGGCGTTGAAGATGGCCCCGGTCCGGCCCGGGAGCCCTTTCGTCCTCGTCCCTTCCCTCGAGGCATGGTGTAAGTCGAGTGGAGCAGCAATCCGAGGTGGACCCAATTGAAGAAGGCAGGGAGCTGGGAGACGGTAGGAGGGCGAGTGCCTGAGGGAGGCCGGCGTGAGACCTTATAAGGGAGGAGGGATGGGCGACAGCAGGTGAGGTGTGAAAGCTGCTGGCCCGGGGGAGGGCGAGAGGTTGCAAGCAGCGGCGTCGGGTGAGGCGCGAGGGCTGCGCGACGCGGAGGGCGGGGGAGGTGGCGGCGCGCCACGCCGTCTGCCGAGGTGAGAAAGCAGCGCGACAGCGCGGGGCGGGGGAGGGTCTCTTCCTCTCCTCGCATCAAACGCAATGCTTCGCATTACGACCAATTTCACTAGGTCCCACTTAGACAGGCCAAAGCTGCTAACAGGCACTGATGCTTAATTTCTTAAGCAGAAGAGGGTAAGTATAAGTATAAGTATAAGTATGATCAGCATAACACAGTTATCTTTAGAAAATTACAAAACTCAAAGCCATTGAACTATCCAATAATTTCATATCGAAGTAATAAATACTCCAAGATAAAATTATATTAAATTCTCCAATCCCCTCAGATATGACCATCAAATCAATGATATACTGTAGCGTCCACAAAGTAGTTGTCAGTTCCACAAGTATAAAATAAGATGCGTATAATATATCCCTTCTATTGTTCATATTCCGCATAACATCATCAATGGACCATAACTATTAAAACCATATTTGTTTGTTGTTTGTTGAGGTTCTACCTCCGAGCAACATCTATTTATTGTCATATCAGCACGGGTAGCGACATGAGACAGTGCACACTCATGGCTAATTTATACATATAGTGCTGCCCCACTGGGAGACCAGGCTGCCAGGCATCACAACACAATTTTCCACTCAGTCACATTATCCTGAGACTGAGCTTACCAGTCCTTGCTTTATCCTAGTAAGGCTGAACACCAGGATATGTAGTGACAAGTATTAACTTTGTCAGTCAATTGTTTGACTCGACCAGGATTCGAACCTCGGACTTTCCACCCGAGAAGCCTGGTCGCCACCTATTCGGTCACCACCACTGGTATTAGAGTTGCATCGTCTCATGGTTTTGAGTTTCTGTCATTTTCTGAGATAGATATATGATGTTGATGGTTATTAATCTATCTCCCTTTAGTTTGAAGCAACTGTTATTTTAAATGGCTAACTTTGGATATATTTGGAGTCCAAACATGCTAAATTAATTCTGGCAAAAACATCATAGGCTTCAGGAGTAACAGGTTATATTACATTGACTCAATATTCCCTTCTATGTGGCCACAAATGCTTAATAAGTGCATCAGTATCTAAAGCCACAGTCACACATCACCAGATTGAGCAACAGACAGAATTGTGTATTCCGTGCATCATAAGTATCAAAATGTATTAAAATGTGTCAAAATGTTGCGATATCGGGTCAAAGGCCGCTGGACGAACATACATGAAATGGACATGAAAAGGACATAAAATAGATATGAAATGGACATGAACGGATAGCCAATGGACGAAACAAACTGAAACCGGACAAGAACCGTAGTCGTCAATCCGGCGGCATCCGTTCCAAGTTTTGTGCATGTTCAAAACTTGTACAGACACAAACCGGACTATCAACGGACTTTGTTTGGTTTCTTTCCGTTTCCTCCAATCCGGTGATGTGTGACAGGGGCTTACGGTAGATATGTGAAATCAAATCTAGGTAATTCTTTCGGTTAGGAAAATGTTATGCTTTTTGGTTTATTGAAGTATGAAGCTTTAAGACCAGAAGAACGGTGCCTAAGCGATGACAAAAATGCAAGTCACATGGCCAGGATTTTTGTGGTCAAATTTGGAATATAATAGGAGTCTTTCAAAGTCAGATGATTTACTCATTAACAATAATAATGAGTTCTGTTGTGCCTACATGGTCATATATACATAATATATTTGTAAAAACAATACAAAGCTAACTATGTCACATAATGACCAAATGGGATGGCCATTTTGGTAGATCGTGGGATACAAACGCATGGGTTCGAACTGCTGTTGAATCAGAGCAATGACTTAAAAATGTATACTTGTCGCCTCTTAGCCAGGCGCCCACCATTATTAGGATAGGGCAAAGACTGGTTGGCTCAGTGTCAGGATAATGTGACTGAGTGGGATATCAGGTCATGGTGGTGGTGGTCTAGTCTCCTAGTTGGGCAGCACTAACAAAATCACCATGAGTTTGTACTGTCACGAGTCGGTACCCGTTTGGATATGTCCTCAGATAGTGCTAGGACATAAAACCTCAACAAACAACAAATAAATCCTGTATTAATAGTTACGGTCCATTCACACTATTGTAATGACGAGAAGTTATGAGGAACATGAACAATAGAAGGGAAACATCGAACAGGTGAGATATTATTCAGATCTTATTTTGTACTTGTGCACTGACAACTACTTGGTGGACATTACAGTATATGATTGCTTTGATATCTGCGGGGATCGGAGGATTCAATATAATTTTATCTTGGAGAAGTATATCCATATGGAATTCTTCCATACTAAGACATAGATCAAAGATTCACCCGGTACTACTTGTAGTACACGGGTGAAGGACAACGTAGTGTAAATACGGGCGAAAATAGGATTAGTATGGGACATGATCTAGAAACTGTGGCTCCAGTATCAAATGGCTACCCATATAGGCACAGAGTTGGTGAAATGGGCGAGAATGCAAAAAGACAAGATGGCGGCTAGAGAACGCCGTCAATTTCACTTTTAAATTGCATTAAAATATATGTTTTATTATATTTTCCAACTCAGAAGTAGCGGGTAAACCTGAAAACATATACAAATAATAAATGTTGCTTCTTAGATTGTGAAATTAGGCTCTCATAAAGACCCATTTCATTAGCCCGATTTTTCGACCGTTTTTATATAAGGCTGGTCTTCACCTGTGTACTGCGAGTACCGGGCGAATCCTTTATCTAAGTAAGACCTAAAACAAGAACAAACAAACAAAATCACATCAAGGACTCCCTGAAAACACCAGTTATGTTTCATCTGTCTGGTCAAAGTACCCACACATACCACGCCCAGACGAGGGCCACTGCATAAATTAACCAGCAGCAGACTAGGAATTCAGTGCTGACTACATATATAAATAAACAACTAGATGGTAATTCAGGCATACATGCGCCAGCGCACGAACTGACCTGGATTCGATGTGGCTAGAATGCTTACTTAGTCTAACAAGCCTGAATAGACATTCAAATTGGATTGATCATTATTTGTTTGTGGGCATTTCAAATGTTCCATTTGCTAATTACTGTAGTCCTAGTAGTCACAGCAGAGAGCTAAATGGAGAGCGGCAGTCAAGTAATGAAAGCAGTCTTTGCGCATCGCGACCGACAACATGATGATGATGATGATGGGTAGTCTGCACTGACCTCTCAGGCAAGGAGCCACATAGACAAGTGGGTGTGGATAAGGTGATGACATCAGTGAGCCTAGGTGGTGGAATGCTTAGCACACTGGCCCGTAGATAAAGGATTCACCCGGTACTCGCAGTACACAGGTGAAGACCAGCCTTATATAAAAATGGTTGAAAAAGCGGGTTAATGAAATGAGAGCCTAATTTCACAATCTAAGAAGCAACATTTATTCTTTGTATATGTCTTCATATTTCCCCGCGACCTTTGAGTTGAAAAATATAATACAACATCTGGTTTAATAAGATTTAAAAGTGAAATCGACAGCCTTCTATGGCCGCCATCTTGTCTTTTTGCATTCTCTCCCATTTCACTAACTCTGTGCCGATATAAGTAACGATTTGACACTGGAGGCAGGCATTCTACTTCCTGTTCCATACTAAAGCTATTTTCACCCGTATTTCCACTACGTTGTCATTCACCCGTGTACTACAAGTACCGGGTGAATCTTTTATCTAACTGGCCTGGCGAGCAAGAAATGTGGATTTGATTCCTGCTCTAGGTGCAATATTTCCCATTTTCATCACCTCCATGATACTGGTTTCCGTGACCAGGATCCTTTACAAGCTATGCCCTGTGTGGTCGTTGAACCTACCCTGTGTTTGTCTTACGTAAGCGCATTCCCTATATAGCCAGGAATGCAAGCGGTGTGGGTTCTCCACAGAAGATACCTCATTTTTACTGCTGTGGATCACCACTGCAAGCAACAATTTGAATCAACTTACAAAGAAACTCACAAATAAATGTGCACCAAATTAATATTACCGTGTCGCATCAAAATGTGTGTCCCAGGACGGATCGGTACCCGGGAGATGCTCCAACTACTCCCTGCCAACCTGTGTATATCAGTTGCATCGTATATTGTCACGGGGGTGATGAAAATGGGAAATATTGCGCCTAGAGCGGGAATCCAAACCACATCTCTTGTATTCCGGGCCAGTGTGCTAACCATTACACCACCTAGGCTCCCTGATGTCACCACCCTGCCCATGTCTACCCGTCTAAGCGGCTCCTTGCCTGAGACTGAGAGGTCAGTGCAGATTACTACAGTATTATATGGCAGATCCAACGTTTGTAATCAACGTGCTTTGTAGTCCAACCCCGGTCAGTCTGGAACTGGCACCGTCTGCCCATAATATACACGGAGCAGATTCAATACGCCAATTAGATTCCATCGCACCGATCCTCATAATCGTTCTACCTCGCTAATCATGGACATTGTGTGCTGAGAATTAACTTCTCCGGATTAATTAGGGTCCAGTGTACTGCCTGCTTATGTGGGTCTTAGAAAAGAAAGGTTGGTTGGTTGCTGGAGTTATACGTCCTGGTAACATCTAAGGTCATATCAGAATGGGTACCGACTTGCGATAGTGCACACTCATGGCGACCGGGCGCGGTGGCCGAATCGGTAGAGCACAGGTCTCGCGTGCGGAAGATCGGGAGTTTGCGGGTTCGGTTCCCGGTCGAGTCAAACCAATGACTTAAAAATTGACACTTGTCGCTTCCTAGCCTGGTGCTTTGCATTATTAGGATAGGGCAAGGGATGGTTAGCTCAGTGTCAGGATAATGTGACTGAGTGGGATATCGGGTCATGGTGCCAGCGGCCTGATTTCCCAGTGGGGCAGCACTATAAAATCGCTATGAGTGATTACTGTCACAAGTCGGTACCCGTCCTGATATGATCTTAGATGTTGCTAGGACATAAAACAACAACAAACAAACAAACACTCATGGCGATGTCATAGTGCTGCCCCGCTGGGCGACCTGGCTGCCAGAACTATGAGTAATATCCAACTCAGTATTACCACATTACCCTTTCTTTACTGACTAGACGGGATGGCCGATGAGTTGAGCGTCTGTCTCCTGTTTTGTTAGATCGTGGGATTCGAACCCACTCATTCGAACCCTATTCGAATCAAACCAGAGTTAAAAATTGATATGTGTTGCTTCCTAGCCAGGCAGTCGGCATAATTAGTATAGGGCAAGGACTGGATGGCTAAGTGTCAGGATAATGTGACTGAGTGGGATATAAATCAGGTCATGGTGCTGGCAGCTTGGTCTCCCAGTGCGGCAGCACTATAAAATAAAGTCACCATGAGTGCACACTGTCACAGGTCGGTGCCCATCCTGATATGACCTTAGATGTTGCCAGGACATAGAACTTCAACCAGCCACTTAAACAGCCCCCAAATGAGCATATCTAGTATATACAGCAAATATGGCATATATGATATACAAGAGACATATTATGCAAACATCACAGTTAATATGTACATGGGCAGCAATACCTAAGCACTTTGTATTGTAGTAAAATGTTGTAAATAGTACAGAAATAATCCCTTGTGGGTTCCAACCCTGGTCGAGTCAAACCAATGCCTTAAAAAATGATACTCTTCGTTTCCAAGCCAGGTGCTCAGCATTATTAGGATAGGGCAAGGACTGGTTGGCTCAGTGTCAGGATAATGTGACTGAGTGGGATATCAGGTCATGGTCCAGGCAGCCTGGTCTCCCAGTGGGGCAGCACTATAAAGGTGTCATGAGTGCGCACTGTCACAAGTCGGTACCTGTCCTGATATGCCCTTAGATGTTGCTAGGACATAAAACAACAACACACAAACAAACAAACAAACATAATCGCTTAGCGGCCGACTGACCCCCTTATGCCCGGTACACACCTAGCGTATACGATCGTTTTCCCCGCACCCACCTAGCGTATACGACCTAAAACTACCCAAAAATCGTGAGGTGTGCACTCCCCTAGCACACCTACCGATTGCGATTCACGACTAAAACTAATTTTTAGGGCTAAAACGGTAGGTGTGCACTAGCACTACGATTGCGATTCCCGATTTGAAAAATGAATCGGCCCGACTGCAGTTTTAAGCTGATCGGGAGTCCTATGCGCGAATCCTATACGCTATGTGTGTACATGGCATTACGGTCCGGTAAATACCCCATCACCCAGTCTCCTACAGCCACACTGACAGGGGGTACAAGGCAGGGAGGGGGATGGGTGGGTGGATGGGGGGGGGGGGACCACTGCTCCTTCTTGCCCAATCACCAATTTATCAAAGTAAGGCGATTGGTTGATTGCTGGAGGTTTACATCCTGGCAACATCTATGGCCATATCAAGATGGGTACCGACTTGTGACAGTGCACACTCATGGTGATATTAAAGTGCTGTCCCACAGGGAGACCAGGCCGCCGGCACCATGACCCAATATCCCCCTCATTCACATTATCCCTTCATTCACCCAACCAGTCCTTGCCCTATCCTAATAATGCCGAGCGCCTGTCTATGAAGCGACAAGTATCAAGTTTGCAAGTCATTGGTTTGATTCGACCAGGGTTCGATCTGGCGGATTCATATCCCATGGTCTACTAAAAAATGGGAGACGGACGCTCACCTCATCCGGCCATCCCGTCTGGTAATAACTAGGCTCTTTGTATTGTAGGAAATAGTTGTAAATAGTACACATATAATTCCTTACTGGCCGAGTGACCCCCTTGCGGTCCGGTAAACACGCCATCGCCCAGTCTTCTACAGTGAGACTGGCAGGATGGGAGGTTGGGGGGGGGGGGGGGGGGGGGGCAGGCAGGCAGAGAGTGGGTGGGGGTGGGGGTACAGGCAGGGAGTGGGTGGGGGGTGGGATACAGGCAGGGAGTGGGGTGGGTGGTGGGGGTTTACGGAAGGGGTGGGGGGGGTGGGTACAGGCAGGGAGTGGTTGGGGTTATTACAAGAGAGGTGGGTGGGTGGGATACGGGCAAGGAGTGGGTGGGGGTACAGGCAGGGATGGGTTGGGGGTGGGCTGCAGGCAGGGAGTGGGTGGGGGTGGGGGTAGAGACAGGGAGTGGGTGGGGGTGGGGTAGAGACAGGGTGGGTGGGGGTGGGGTAGAGGGGAGTGGGGGGGGTGGGTGAGACAGGGAGTGGGTGGGGTGGGGTAAGACAGGGAGTGGGTGGGGGTGGGGTAGGGGGGGTGGGGAGAGACAGGGAGGTGGGGGTGGTAGAGAAGGGAGTGGGTGGGGGTGGGAGACAGGGTGGGTGGGGGTGGGGTAGGAGAGGGGGTGGGGTAAGGGGTGGGTGGGGGTGGGGGGACAGGGAGTGGGTGGGGGTGGGTAGAGACAGGGAGTGGGTGGGGGTGGGGTAAGAGACAGGGAGTGGGTGGGGGTGGGGTACAGGCAGGGAGTGGGTGGGGGTGGGGTAGAGACAGGGAGTGGGTGGGGGTGGGGTAGAGACAGGGAGTGGGTGGGGGTGGGGTAGAGACAGGGAGTGGGTGGGGGTGGGGTGCAGGCAGGGAGTGGGTGGGGGTGGGGTAGAGACAGGGAGTGGGTGGGGGGCCGTGGGGGGTGGGGTGCACCACTGCTCATTCTTCCCCAATCAGCAATTTACCAAATTAAGGACAAACTTCCAGGCACAGGCTCGCCACAATCCTTTAACAATTGAATATAAATCTAATGCCCCTCGCAGGTTCAACGCATCCCATCTCTCGATGACAATTCAGATTTATTTTAACCATGTCACAATTTAGCAGATGCGATTGCCAAAAAAAAAGAAAGAAAAAAAGAAGAAAGTTATTGTGTTAATAAAACTGGTTCTGTCCGGGTTCGGGGTAAACAGTGCAGACGCTAGAGGCCGCACTGTACTAAAACATCACCGCGCGTGGTTTCACACATAAATCAGCAGCAGCAGCACGGCTCAATAGAGTACATCACTGTTCCAGCGGCGCGGTGCATTGTGGGATGCGTCAGACCAAAACAAACCTGTGAGAAGCACATCGCACATGCTAATACACTGGGTGCAGTTATGAAATGTGCTAGTTTCAGCTCATCTCAGCCCTTGTTTGAAACAGAGAATACCAACTAAAGAAATATGTACAATAAATTAAGATATTAATCTTTTATCCAGCATTGCATTTACATCGATATAATCAGCACATCTTATGCCATGTGCATTTAGATTTAGACAAATCTGGGCACTCAGAGTAGTGTTAGAGCCATAGCTAGAGTCAGTTTTACTTATTTTATTCATGTTTTTATTTATATCCTATGGTTAATGACATATTTAGAAATATAAAAAAATTAGTAGGGTTAATCAGATATTGGCTATCTATTTCTTTGAAATAAGTTTTTGTTGACACATTTGACATTTTAATATTTAGAAATGTGCTAGTTTCAGCTCATCTCTGATTTTGTTTGACACATAGAATACCAACTAAAAAAATATCTATAATAAAGTAAGATATTAATCTTTTATTCAGCATTGCATTTACTTCAATATAATCAGCACCTCTTATGTCATGTGCATTTGCATTTATACAAATCTGGGCAATCAGACTAGTGTTAGAGCCATAGCCAGAGTCAGTTTTACTTAGTTTATTCATGTTTTTATTTATATCCTGTGGTTAATGACATATGTAGAAATAGAAAATGAGTAGGGTTAATCAGATATTGGTTACGTATTTCTTTGAAACAAGTTTTTGTTGACGCATTTGACAATTTAATATTTAGAACAAGAATTACTTATGGCTAATCAATGGTGATGCAAACATCAGCCTGTAAAGTGACTGAAATTGTATATTTCTTAGCTCAAAATGCTTAATTATGGAGAGTTGTGTCTTAAACATATTCATTATATTATTATATTGCATCCTTCCATCCATGTTTGTGCCAAATTGATTAATTTGGAATAAAATCGAAGTTTTGCCCTACGCGTATCGGAAAACTCAATGGCTGTATGCCTTTGCTTTGCTGCCAACTCCGTTTTCAGCGCATGTGCAGTCGGAACCGTGATCCCGTCTATTGGTGCTATAGGAGACCAAGTGCAGACAAGTGGATCTGAATATATTGTGAAAAAAACTATTGTGTGAAGAATTCTAAGAAGACGATCAGAAGCTGCAGCTTCTCGGGTTTTTTTAAAAAGAAAATGAAAAGAGAAGATAAAGTCCACAGAAAACTGTTGGTTATTTGGTGTGTTTTTAATAGTAGGGGGAGCTTAGGAAGGCGGGCTGAGACGAGGAATGTGGAGTTCCATTTGTCCGTTGTGTGCTCAGTGGTGCTGGTCGTTTTAAGAGGTGGGTGCTGCTGCTAGTGGGGGTGGGATGGAGGGAGGGGAGCCGAGGGGTTGTAGGGGAGGGAGCCGAGGGATGTGGTAGGGGGGGAGGGAGAGGGGAGGAGGAAGTGAGGGAAGGTGAGGAGGTGAGGGAAGGTGAGGCAGGGGAGGGGAGGGTACGGGGGGAGAGTCAGGGGAGGGGAGGTGGGGAAGGGAGGGGAGGGCAGGGCAGGGTAGGGTTAGGGGTAGGGTAGGGTAGGGGAGGGAGAGGAGAGGGTAGGGGAGGGGATGGAGGAGACGGGGGGGGGAGGAGGGGAGGAGAGGATAGGGTATGGTAGTGGACGCAGGGTGTCAGTGATATTGCGGGGAGGGCAGGGCAGGGAGGGAAGGGGGGGAGTGGAGTGGCAGGGGAGGAGAGGGTAGGGTAGGTGTAGGGTAGGGGAGGGGAAGGTGAGGGGAAGGGAGGGCACGGTAGGGCGGGCAGGAGGGTTAGGGGAGGGAAGGGAGGGGGGTGGGGGGGGGGGGGGGGGTGGGGGGGTTGGGGGGAGGTGAGTTGGGGGGGGAGGGGAGCGGAGGGGACGGAGGGAGAGGGAGGGAAGGAGAGGGGAAGGGGGGGGGGGAGAGCAGGGGAGGGGGGGGAGGCAGGGAGGGGAGGGGAGGGAAGGGTGGGTTTTGGGTTGGGTAGTGTAGGGTAGGGTTAGGGTAGGGGTGGGGAGGGGAGGGACGGGAAGGGGACGGGAGGGGTAGGGAGGGGAGGGGAGGGGAGGCAGGGGAGGGGAGGGGGGAGAGCAGGGAAGGGGAGGGGGTGGGGATGGTTGGTAGGGTTGGGGAGGGTAAAGGGGGGGGGTGAGAGGGAGGGGGTGGGGGGAGGGAAGGTGAGGCAGGGGAGGGGAGTGGAAGGGACAATAGGAGAGGGGTAGTGAGTGTAAGGGAGTGGAAAGGAAGTGAAGAGAAGAGGGAGTGGCAGGAGGAGAGCGAAAATAATTCTAGGGAATGGGAGGGAGAGGAGGGGGAAGGGAGAGGGAACATGGAGATGGGGAGGGAGAGGGAGATGGAAGAGAGGGAAATGGAGGAGAGGGAGATGGAGGAGAGGGAGTTGGAGGAGAGGGAAATGGAGGCGAGGGAGATGGAGGAGAGGGAGGAGAGGGAGATGGAGGAGAGGGAGATGGGGGGAGGGAGGAAAGGGAGATGGGGGAGAGGGAGGAGAGGGAGAGGGAGGAGAGGGAGTTGGAGGAGAGGGAGTTGGAGGAGAGGGAGTTGGAGGAGAGGGAGTTGGAGGAGAGGGAGGAGAGGGACATGGGGGAGATGGAGATGGAGAGGGAGATGGGTCCGGGAAAGGGAATAGAAGAGGGTGAGGAGAGGGAAAGGGAAGAAGCGAGAGGGGGAAGGGGAGAAAGGAGGGGAGGCATAATGAGATGGAGGTGTAAAGGCCGTGGCATGGGAGCGGGGAAGGTGGGGGGAGGTGGTTGGTGCGGGGTGGTGGTGTGGTGGGGTGGGGGTGGGGTGGGGGTGGGGGTGGGGGGGGGAGCTGAGTTGTCTCTCGTCTGGCGAACATGGCCACATGTGCAGACAGTAAATACCAACATGTGCACAACAAACTTTTATAGGCCCAGACGGCCATTTACAACTCACTACAAAAGTAAACGTTAGCTTTTTAAAATACCCCAAAACAATCCAAAACACAAAAAAAAACTTTTTTTAAACCGCACAAACATTTCTGAGGTGCTTTATTGATGGTTCATTCATAACCGTCAGGAAAGTGTTCGATTCTGGAATGACTCGGCGAATGGATGCAATGCATGTTCCATGAGGAATGTCCGTTTCAAACCTTGAATATGGGTGGTCGGGAGTGTTTTCTGTGGCGGAGTGGTTAGAGTGTCTGACTTTTTTCTAGGTCAGACTCCTAATCTGAGGGTCATCGGTTCGATTCCCCATGCCCACAGCTCTGCCAATTTGGATTTCCACCGCTGTGTATAACTTACAGCGTCATCAAAGGCCGGTTGCTCTCATACCATGTCTATATGGTGTGGGAGGTTAAAAATCCCTTGGGTCGGTAAAAGTGTAGGCTCGGGCTTTCTATCGACCAGCAGTGGAGTGGGGAAGACCAGTTGTCTGTGACTGGGATTTCCCCTGCTTGGGACAACTAATGTACCAAAAAGAAATGAGAGACAAATAAGTGTTCACACTTCCTGTCTACCATTCGCTATATGCTATATCGGGAGAAGAGAGAGAGAGGAGGGGGTGGGGGGGGGGGTTTTTGGGAGTAGAGATCATTGGCAGCGTAATTGTAGGCCTTCCTATACCTGCAGCGAAACCCACACCGATAATACACAAACCCGACAGAACTGTCAGAATGAATGGGGGGTTTGCCATTCTAGCTACAGTTGAGGGCATATGGTGGTTGGGGTTTTATGTGCTGGAAACATCTAAGGTCATATCAGGGCAGTTACCTACTAATGACAATGCACATTCTTGGCAAAGTTGTAGTGCTTCGCCACTGGGAAATCAGGCCGCCGGCACCATGACCCAATATCTCATTCAGTCACATTATCCTGCCACTGACTGAACCAGTCCTTGCCCTGTCCTATTAATGCTGAATGCAGAGCGCCAAGGTAGGAAGTGACAAGTATCAATTTGATAAGTCATTGGCTTGACTCGACCGGGAATTGAACTCCCAATCTCCCACATGGGAGGTCTGCGCTCTACCGAATCGGCCACCGCGTCCAGTGAATATGGGTGGTCGGGAAGAGAGAGAGAGAGAGCCCTAGCCCTTCCGCCAGCAATACCGAGCATGGGGCTGAATCGGTAGAGCCCAGGCCTCTCATGCAGGAGATCGGGACTTCGGTTCCTGGTCGAATCAAATCAATGACTTATCAAATACTTGTCGCTTCCTAGCCTGGTGCTCGGCATTAATACCAATAGGATAGGCCAAGGACTGGTTAGCTCAGTGTCAGGATAATATGATTGAGTGAGATATCGGAGCATTGTGCCGGTGGCCTGATTTCCCAGTGGGGCAGCACTATAAAGATGCCATGAATGTGCACTGTCACCAGTCCTGATATGATGTTAGATGTTGCCAGGACGTAAAACTCCAACAACCAAGCAATCCACCAGGGGCCGTATGCAGGAGTCAGTGTTAGCGAGGAAAAACGGTGTTTGGCAGGAATTCCGGTTTAGCGGCGAAAAATGGTATGCACGAGTCAGTGTTAGGCCTAACACCAAACGCTTAACCGGCGTTACGTTACCCCTAAAAAATATTAGGTTTAGCGAGTTTATTAGGCCCAAATCTATTCAATGCTGTCATATTTAACAGAATTACATACGCAATAAGTGAAATTTTATCAATTTAACCCTAAATCCGAAGCGTTATTAAGGCTACCGCCGTATTGGTGGCGATATTAATATTTATATGTTCGAATCGACGAACGTAAAGTAAACAAACCGCCGCCGCCACCAGTAGGGAAAGCGACATCGATGCGGCGGCTGTGGCGATTTGTTTACTTTATGTTCGTCGATTCGAACATATAAATATTAATATCGCCGCTGTTACGGCGGCAGCGTTAATATTGCTTCGAATTTAGGGTTAATTTCCTCAAATTTCACTTATTACGTATTTAATTCTGTTAAATATGATCGCATTTAATATATTTAAGCCTAATATATGGCTACAGACGCAGAGGGATTTCCCAAATCTATAAATAAATTCACGTTTAGCTATAATGAAAGTGTTACGCGCTCCTGCATACGACTTGACACAGTTCGCGACGTCGGCGATAGCTAACCGGTAATAGGCTCTAACACCAAACCACGCTAACACTGACTCCTGCATACGGGCCCAGCACTCTTACTGATTCGGCCACTGCGTGAGGTCATTCCACATTGGTTCTTCAAAAATTGCATTTGCCTCCCGTATAACTACATACAGTATAACCCCGTTAAACCAAACTTGAAGGGACCATAGAAATGTGTTTGGATTAGCCGATCACTTGTTTAACCGAGATGTGGCTTTGACTTTGACTTTGCGTAATCATATATTTCACATGTAATGTACAATGTATGTGGACACTGATTATTGTTGTTTATGTTTATACAGTATAACCCCGTTAAACCAAGCTCAGTTTAGCCAAACGATTGGTTACTCCAAACTATTTCTGGCGGCCAGCAAAATACTGCCATTTATCATATTAAAAAAGTCTCAGATGACTTTATAACCACATGAAAGTTTGGTTTAACCATACCTGAGTGGCATGGGGTCCGACAATTGTGTTTGGATTAACCAATAATTTGGATTAACCAACTTTTTTTAATATGATAAATGGTAGTATTTTGCTGGGCCGCCGAAAAAAGTTTGGAGTAACCGATTGTCTGGTTTAACCGAGCTTGGTTTAACGGGGTTGTACTGTACTGGGTTCAACACTTTCCGAAGCAGTTTTATAGATACCAATGATACCGTCCCAAGAAGGCATGTGCAATCTCCTCTCTGTCAAATGCTGATCACAAACCCTCAGATCATGCAGTCAGATCTTATTACATATCCTCGAGTCCGGACCGAAGTCCTGTGATGACTGTGCCTTCTGTGTGGCATGTCCGACTTTCGGCAATACGTTGGCAGCGGATGTGTGAAAAACAGCATCTCTTGACAAATTTTAATCTGCCATCGAGACTGAACTGTTTGCAGTAGTTTTTTTTTAATGATAAATGGATTTTCGCAATCTTTCAACTGTTTTAACCAAATTGTAAGTCGGGTGGTTGTTGGAGTTTTACATACTAGCAACATAGCAGTTCATATCAGGATGGGAACTGACTTGCGACTGTCTGCATTCATGGCGACTTTATAGTGCTGCCCAACTGGAAGACCAGGCCGCCAGCACCATGAGCTGATACCCAACTCAATCATATTATCCTGACACTGAGCCAACCAGTTCTTGCCCTATCCTAATAATGCGGAGCGCCAGGCTAGGAAGGGACACACGCACAATTTTAATTCATTGGTTTGATTCGACCAGGGTTCAAATCCCACAATTAACCAAAATGGGAGCCGGATGCTCAACTCATTTGGCCATCCCATCTGGTCAAGTAGACTACATCGCCATTCCAAAATACGATATGATAATGATTATATACATGACATTTTATTATGGTCTTACTTCATCAGGTTTCTGTATGCTATTTATATCAAACAAAAGAAGCAAGTAGGGAATTAACATCTTTATTATACTTAGCAATTATCCTAGATTAGTTAATAAGGTGCACACCTAGTAATTCAAAACACTGCTGTCAATCAAATTTGTCCTCTCCTCCCCCATAATTCAAAACGGTAAACAAATCAAGTTTTTGTTTTCGGCATTTGATCAATTTTCACGGCCTTTTCAGGATATTTTCAAATTTAGGGCCTTTTCAAGAGACCCATTTAAATTCAAGCCCTTTTCAAGATTGTGCTAACCTTGCAATTGGTAAAAAAACGAACACCCATACATGTCACTACTTATTCTAGCACTTGACATTACTAGGATAGTGCAATGCGGAAATGCAATTGCTCACGATTTAACTACCTGTACCCAACCCATTTTAGTGGTGGTTGGTTGTTGGAGTTTTACGTCCTGGCAACATCTAACATCATATCAGTATGGGTACCGAATTGCGATAGTGTGCACTCATGGCGACTTCATAGAGCTGCCCCACTGGGAGACCAGCCCGCCAGCACAATGACCTGCTATCCCACTAAGTCACATTATCCTGACACTGATATAACCAGTCCATATTAGTGTCATGGGGGTGATGGGAGGCGAGGATTTGAAACCTACCTGTCTATGTGGCTCCTTGCCTGATACTGATAGGAGATACTATTACACGATTCCTGTTGGAATTGTAAGTCCTTTGAATGGTTTACATTCATTTAATGCTTAAATTACATGCATATAGGCAATGCACGTACATATCCACATACAGGGTAGATTTACCAACCAGACAGCGCCTAGATAAAAGATTCATCCTGTACTTGTAGTACACGGGTGAATGGCAATGGAGTGTAAATACGGGCGAAAATAGCTTCAGTCTGGAACAGGAAGTAGAATGCCTGCCTCCAGTATCAAATGGGTACTTATATTGTCACAGAGTTGGTGAAATGGGAGAGAATGCAAAAAGACAAGATGGCGGCCATAGAACGCCGTAGATTTCACCTTTAAATTCGATTAAACTATATGTTTTATTATATGTTTCAACTCAAACGTACCGGGGAAATATGAAGGAATAAATAAAGAAGAAGTTTTGCTTCTTAGGTTGTGGATTTAGCCCCTCAATTCATTTCCCCACTTTTCGACAGCTTTTATATAGGGCTGGTATTCACCCATGTACTGCAAGTACAGGGTGAATCCTTTATCTAGACAGCGCCTAGCTGATGTGCAATCCTGGTCATGGGAACGAGGGTTGTGGGGTGATGAAAAGGGGAAATATAGCACCATGAGCAGGATTCTAACCATCACATCACCTAGGCTCCGCGATGCAATCACTCTATGCACACCTACCTGTCTATTTGGCTCATTGCCTGAATGGTCAGTGTAAACTACTTACACTAGTTTTCTAAACACAGTACAATTTTACAAGAACACAAGAGGCACAGCTGGCAGTGTCACATGTGCCATCACCTATTTGCATTATACAAGTTAAATTCCCAAAGCCCCACTACAAACAGTCAATCACCCCCCCCCCCCCAACCGATGCCCCCCTTCCCGCCGCCTCCCTCTCTCCTCCCCCCGCCCCCGCAGCCCAGCCCCCATTGCCGCGAACTGGTACCGAGGCGGTGCTGGGAGAGTGCGCGTCTGTCTGTGCGTCGTAGTGACGTGAGAGGCCACGTGACACTCGGGGGACTCGAGTCGAGGCGTTGACCTACTTAGCCGGAATTCAACGGAAACGTGTACATGTGTTGTTGTTTTACGTCCTAGGAACATCTAAGGTCATATCAGGTTGGGTACCGACTTGTGACAGTGCACACTCATGGTGACTTTATATTGCTGCCCCACCCAGGAGACCAGGCCGCCAGCACCATGACCTGTTACCCCACACACTCATGGTGACTTTATAGTGCTACCCCACTTGGACACCAGCCTCTCAGCACCATGATCTGATATCCCACCTATTCACATTATCCGGACACCAAGCCAACCAGTCCTTGCCCTATTCTAATAATGCCGAGCGCTAGGAAGCAACAAGTATCAATTTTTTTAGTCATCGGTTTGACTCGAGCAGGGTTCGTATCCCACGATCTACCAACACGGGGGATGGACACTCAACTCATTCGGCCATCCCACCTTATTCTCCACGTAACCAGAACAGGGGTGACACTGACCGATTTAAGGCATGTGGGGAGATGCTACACAATGGTCAGTTGTGTCTACCCGACCTACTGCAGCGACGACACGGAGAGGTCAATAAGGGTCAGATGACACACACAGTCCTTCCTGTGTTTGTTGAGTGTTGGGGTTTTTGGTCATGGCAACTGTTAAGCTGATAGCAGGACCTGAACTGACTTTCTTTCCTTTTCTTCGTACATGCATAGTCCGATGAAGCATCACATTTTCAAAACAAAAACACTCACCTAGATTCTATTCTACATATCTAACTTAGATATTGGTGCACTTATTAAACATTTGTTGCCACATAGAAGGCCATACTGATTCAATTTAACAGAACAGTTACTGCATAAACCTATGGTATTAGACTTTTGGCAAGCTTGCCAACATCAATGTAGGATGCTTGCACTTCAACTATCTCAAAGGTTAGCCATTTAAAATGAAAGTTACTTCAAACTAAAGTATGGTAGATTATAACAACCAACTAAATATATTTATGTCCGAAAAATGTCAGAAACTCAAAACCATCGAACTATGCAACTTCAATGCAAGGGAAATTTCAATCACATACAATTGGTCTGTCTCATTTGACTGCACCTTGCCCTATCCTAGTAATGTCACAAGTCGGAACCCATCCTGATATGAGCTAAGTTGCCAGGACGTAAAACCCCACTAACCAAACAAACGTTTCAGACGGGAAGCCTGCGCTCTTATGCCCGGTAGACACCTCCCGTATACGATCTAAAACTGCCCGTTTCGCGCACAAGTTTGAGTTTTAGTCGTTAGGTGTGCGACCCCCTAGCACACCAGAGCCTTGCGATTCATGACTTAAAACTCAGTTTTAGGGGTTAAAACTGAAATCGCAAGGGATTCGAAAAATGAATCGGGCAGTTTTAGTCGTGAAACGGGACGGTTCGGGGTCGTGATGCGCAGTCAGTTTTAGTGCGTGAATCATAAACGGGAGGTGTGTGCCAGGCATTAGTCTTCCAGATTCGGTCACCGCGTACCATCCCCCGATGAAGTTGGTTGGTTGGTTGTTGGAGTTTTATGTCCTGGCAAAATCTAAGGTCATATCAGGATGGGTACCGACTTGTGTCAATGCACAGTCCTGGTGACATTACATTACTGCCCCACTGGGAGACCAGGCTGCAAGCGCCATGCCCTGCTATAGAGGGTATGCACTGACGTCACCCGAAAAGTAAGTGCGGCCATTGTGGCGCTAGAACCCACAATAACAAACCCAACAAACTCAATGCATTGTCAATGGCAGTGAGCAATCTTCATACAGAAAAAGTGAAATATCTCTAAAACTACACCACCTAGAAACAAACCGCTTGGCACACATATAGAAAACAGATTCGACGAGAAGATTATATTAAATTTATAAGGTTAGGGTTCTGGATTTCTATTAATTTAGAAAAGAATTGACGTGTTGCACTGCGCGTATCGGCAAACGCAATGCATTGTCAATGGCCATGAGTAATTTTCATGCAGAAAAAGTGAAATAGCTCTAAAACTACACCACCTAGAAACAAACCTCGTGGCACACATATAGAAAACAAATTCTACGAAAAGACTATATTAAATGTATAAGGTTAGGGTTCTGTATTTCTATTAATTTGGAATAAAACTGAAAGAATGATCTACTATGTTACTGCAACCGGCATGTTGTTTACTGGTTAATATCGCCACAATGGCCGCGCTTCTGGTTGATGACGTCACAGGAATACCCTCTATTGATTGATTGTTGGTTTCTTTACGGTAGCATAGGCCATGTTCACTGCGAGAATTCTATAATTGTTATTGAACCATTGCTTTTGCATATAATGCACAAGTGTACATTCAATTATGTGTCAATAGACACTCATGATTTTAACAACTCACAATCTAATTCCAGGACCTGATATCCCACTCAGTCACATTATCCTGACACCGAACCAACCAGTCCTTGCACTATACTAATAATGCAGAGCACCTGGCTAGGAGTAGGACGCGACAAGTATACATTGTTAAGTCACTGCTTTGACTCGACCAGGGTTCAAACTCATGGTTTTGAATCCCACGATCTACCAAAATGGGAGACGGATGCTCAATTCGTTCGGCCATCCTTTCTGGTCCCTCGGTGATGTTGACACCCACGTTGACAACCTGATGCGCCACCCCCAGCAGCCCTAGCGGATGAGGGTGCGTGCGGACAAGCAGTTAAGGGACACAAACTGCAGGCTGCACTCAGCCGTCTGACTGCACCCACTGTGTGTGTAAACTGCAAATTGCCTACTTTACAAAGTGGACAACATACAAGCCCTCCTCCTTCTGCCGCCGCCCCCGCCCACACCCCGCCCCTCTACGGGCCCCTCCGCGTCCCCCCCCCCCCGGCCCCCGGCCCCCGGCCCTTCCTGGCTCCTCCCGGCCCCCTCCCCCACCCACCCCCATTGTCCTGTGACAGGATGTGGTGGCTGAATTGGGAGAGTGTAGGAAAGGTTGGGAGTTTGAATCCCGGTGTTGCAGTTTGAACGCCCTGCCAGTTTCAGCTGACTGTCAGTTTCATGCTCATGCATCAACATCTAACAGCATCGTCACTACCCTTATGAATTTAATATAATGTTTTTGGTAAACATGTTTTCTATATGTGTACCAAGTGATTTGTTTTTAGGTGGTGTGCTTTTAGAGATATTTCACTTTTCCTGTATTTTCTGTATGAAGATTGCTCACGACCATTGACAATGCCTTGAGTTTGACGGTACGCACAGTGCAAAACATTAGTTTTATTCAAAATGAATAGAAATCAAGAACCCTAACCTTATAAATTTAATATAATCTTTTTGGTAAAGATGCTTTCTATATGTGTACTAAGCGATGTGTTAATAGGTGGTGTGGTTTTAGAGATATTTCACTTCTTCTGTATTTTCTGTATGAAGATTGCTCACGACCATTGACAATGCCTTGAGTTTGAGTGTATGCAGTCAGCTGAAACTGGCAGGGCGCTCAAACTGTGACATCGGCCGAGTCAAACCAATGACTTATATAATGTTTGTCCTGTACCGGACATGGTGGCCGAATTGGAAGAGCGCAGGGTTCCTCTGTGGAAGATTGTGAGTTTGAATGCCGGCTGAGTCAAACCAATGACGTACCAAATTTATACTATTCTTGTCGTTAGATAGCCTGGTGTTCGGCATTAATAGGATAGGGCAAGGAGTGATGAGCGCAGTGTCAGGATAATGTGGTTCTTTGGGAAATCGGGTAAGTGGCTAGTGGTTCGGTCTCCCAGTGGGGCAGCACTATATATTCCCCATGAGTGTGCACTGTCACAAGTCGGTGCCCGTCCTGATACAACGTTATATGTTACGAGCAGGTAAAACACAAACAAACAAACAAACAAGCATTGTCCTGCTGCGCCTTCGTCATGCACATGACAACTATTTAATAACACCCGTCCCTACTTCCGGTTGTGACGGCGCAACTGCAAAAGAGGAATAGTTTTATTTGATTTCTGCCGGAACAGTATCCATCCCCTCCTACACTTGACTCCCGTCCCATGGGTGGAGGACAGGGCAAGGACTGGTTAGCTCAGTGTCAGGATAATGTGACTGAGTGGGATATCAGGTCATGGTGGTGAGGCCTGGTCTCTCAGTGGGGCAGGCCTATAAAGTCGCCATGAGTGCACATTGTCACAAGTTAGTACCTGATATGACCTTAGTTGTTGCGAATATGTAAAACCACAACAACCAACCCAATCGTCCTTGAAGGGTTGGCTCCGACCAATGCTGGACTGTTACCCATGAACAACCGTAGGAAGGATCCTCACCCCAAAGATTTTAAAGTAGCGAGTTTTGAGCTGGTGTCTGGCATTATTTTAGATAAATATAACATCTTATTTGATATAGTATATATATTTATTTAAACATGAAGCATTCAGGCACAAAACCCAGTAAATTTTTTTGATAAACATTGGAATCAAACCTTCAAACAGTTTTTTTTTGTTTTTGTTTAGATTACTTAAGATAAGTATAGCACATTGTGGGATATTATATTTATTTATTTAGAAATGTAGCCTTCAGGCGCAAAACCCAGTAAATTCCAATAAACACTCCAACAGTTCATTTTTTTGTACATTCCCATTTTGTTGTTCATTGCTCCATAATCATTATATCACTTAGAATAGTGGAATTACTGAGAATTAAAATTAGTTTCTTATAAACATCTTTGGGTTGGCGTTTACGGGGTTTTGCGCCTGAACTCTTCAAATGGTTATCTTTGAAAATGTATGAAGGGAAACTTTAATTTTGGTGTGGAAGTCAACATTCTGACACCATAGGCTTCAGCAGTAAAAGTTTCTACTATATAGGGGGCATTCGATTGGGCCCTTTCTATCCACAACTTTACGGATGGAACGGATGGAGCCACATACACACATCCGAATCATCGGTATATGAACCCACTTCCGGTCCCAGTCAAATAGGAATTTGTTCGGAAATATTTTGATATTCAGAGAGAGAGGCCCAGTCGAATGCCCCCATTGACTTCTTAGCAATTCCCCAATACGGTGCATAAGTCAGGAAATGCTGAATAAAGCTAAGATTCCTTATCGTGGTATGCGGCATGCGGCATTAGAATGTCATATGTGCAGTGTAGATAGATGCCAACCCCCAACATTTGTTGGGGTTTTTCCTCCAAATTTGTGAAGGAACAGTATTGTTTTCTATGGCAAACACAACGGTATTCGCATTCGCATTCCGCACCGATCGGTCCATGGTCGATCCATTTGCCGCATTCGCATTCGCATTCGCATTCGGATATATGGAAGCACCAATATTCATTTACATGCTTTTCAATTTTTATTCACATTCGCATTCGCATGCCGCATACCGCATATAAGGAATCTTAGCTTGAGTGTCCCAGTATCTAATTTAGGCGTGGGTTGGGTCATTGGTTGCATCAGGGAACCTAGCTCGAGTGACGATTAGCAACCTAGCCCCATAATGACAAGAATTACGGGTTCTAATCCGGCTCTAGACAGAATATTTCCCTTTTGATTACTCCCATGACAGGATGCTTGTCAAGGTTTTACGTCCTAACACATCGTCAACGTCAGGATGGGTACTCACTTGTGACAGTGACTTTCTTCTGGGGTGTTTGTAACCTTACGATGGTTACCAGCAGCAGAACTGCAGCATTATGGAGATGCACCAAAAAATCAGCCCAATCTTTGGTTGAAGAATAATCTTCTGGTGGGATGGTTGTAGAAGCTGGGGGATGTCTTTACATTGATTAAATGATGAGTCATTGGGGCGGCCCTGAATCACTCTGGCCTGGCAGTAGCACAGTACTTGTATCCAGTAGACAGCAGTAAGGGTTTCTGAGGAAGGGACGGGTAAATGTGGGTCCAGCGGTTCCAGCAACGAGAAGAAAGTGAGAGAAATGAAAAGGTAAAGGGCCCCACCCAAGCAAACAACTCCCTTGATCGGGGGAGATGTAAGCCTGTGAGAAAAAAAAAGAAAAAAGGATAGAGTATAGGAAAGAGAAATGAACTGAATTGAGTCAAAGGACCATGTCTATTTGCTCCATGGTGACCGGCCGGTGACACGCACAAAGTAGAGTAGAAAGTGAAATGCTGGCAGGCTCCCCTTCCTGGAACTATTTTCAGACAATATCAAGGAGGAGCATGGCCAGCGGAGAGTAGATAGAGAGAGGTCTGGATGAAGTGCGGTCTGGGTAGCAAGTGTGTTACAGTGCTCAATCATGCCGATTTTTTAGTGCTGTGGTGCGGGGGACGAATAGGAATAGCGCGGGCCTTGGGTGCTGAAGGTCGGGAGTTCGGTTCCCGGTCGGGTCAAACCAACTGCTTATAAAATTGACATTTCTAGCTTGCTACCCTGGCGCTCGGGACTAATACGATAAGGCAAGGACTGGTTAGCTCAGTGTCAGGATAATAGGACTGAGTGAGGTATCAGATCATGGCGCTGACGGCCATGGCGCTGAGCACTAATAAAGTCACCTTGTGTGCGCACTGTCCCAAGTCGGTACCTGTCCTGTTATGACCTTAGCTGTTGCCAAAAAAACGAACAATTGTTTTATTTAAAAACACCTCTAGAACGCATTGATTTTTATCATCGGCTATTGGACGTCAAACATATGGTCATTCTGACATATTTGTTTGAAGGAAACCAGCTGCAGTCAGATAGGCTACTGTTTCCAATAAGCAGAAAGGGGTCTTTTATAATATACATTCCCACAGATAGGACAGCACATACCATAGCCTATGATGAACCAGTTGTGGACCACTCGTTGGAACGGAAAATAGCCAAAACTGCATTTGTCCAGTGAGGAGGATCGAAAGGATGACCCACACCTTCACAGGTAGACACTCTACTGCCTGAGCTACGTCCCGCTCACCATTAGATGTTGCCAGGACGAAAAACTCTGACAATCAACTGACCTAATTCGGCCATCGCGTCCGGTCCCAATAGAGGATGCAAGCAATCCTACCTATTCAGTCATTCATCCCTGTGTTAGAAATGGCAAGAACAATGGCGTGACGTACATTATGCACGGCCCCCTACAGACAGTCACAAGCCTACAAAGGAGCTCTTTGGCCAGCCAAGATTACTTTGATCTGCAAAAACAAACCAGGTCGAACAAAACCAGTTTCTTAAAGGCAGAAATTCCATCTTTAAAGAAACTAGCTCTGCGACACAAGAACAGGACATCAAACAGATGAAAAAGAATTAGTCATACGTCAGTGCCAACATGAATTTATTATAAGATCTGTCACAATAAAAGCCCCCATACCAAAACCAAAATGGCTGTAAGTTATAAGGAATGAGGAGAATAACTGCGGGGTCTTTTGTCTTGGTAACATTTGGGTTAATATCAGGATGGTAACTGACTTCCGACAGTGCACAGGCATGGCAGCTTTATAGTGAGTACCATCCTAGTAGGATACTCTATCACTGATGTGATGATCAAAATATTTGACTCTGTCAAATGATCATGATACTGAGCCGCCCACTCATTGTACAATCCTATTACTAATATGACAAAAATTGAAGCTTGTTTTATTTAATGATGCCTCTGGAGCACATTGATTTTTATCATCGGCTATTGCATGTCAAACATATGGTCATTCTGATATATTTCTTTTGAGGAAACCCACCACCACCACATAGGCTACTCCTTCAGATAAGCAATAAGGGGTCTTTATATGCACTTTCCCACAGACAGAACAGCACATACCACAGCCTTTGATGAACCAATAGTGCACTACTGGATGAAATGGAAAATAGCTGAAATTGCAAATGGGTCCACTGAGCAGGATCGATCGGATGATTGACACCTTAACAGGCGGACACTCAACCGCCTGAGCTACATCCCACTCCTAATAATAACACAATAACAATAGAGATAGCAAAAATAACCAATTCTGCTATTATTTGGAGTTTATTCGGCCAGGGATCGAACCCATGACTCCAAACCTGTGTAAGACAGCTTCTCCCATTAGATAGCCCAATCAAATTGGCCCAGAGACCAATGGGGCTAGGCCGTTCACGCAAAGGCCATTTCTTAGCATGAGGATGAATTTCTTTTATAGGTCTCTTTTGGCTGTGAACCAGACTGGCTGGCCGGATGAGTTAGAGCGTCCATCTCCCGTGTTGGTAGAGTCAAACCAATGACTTAATAATTGATACTTGTCGCTTCCTAGCCAGGAGCTCAACATTATTTTTAATATTAAGATAGGGCAAGGACTAGTTGGTTCAGTGTCAGGATAATGTGACTGAGTGGGATATCAGGTCATGGTGCTGGCAGCCTGGTATCCCAGTGGGGCAGCACTATACAGTTTCCATGAGTGCGCAGTCAAAAGTCAGTACCCGTCCTGATATTACCTGAGATGTTGCTAGGATGTAAAACAACAATAAACTAACAAACAAACAAACTTTTGTCTGTGTTATTTTTAATTAGAAGGTACCGAATAAGAGTGGACCCGAAGGGATGGCTAAATTTGTAAGAGTGCTGGCTGGCTTCCAATACTGGAGATCGTGTATTTGAACATGGACTGAAGCAAACTAATGACTTACACAATTCATACTTCGACATATCTAGTATCTAATCTGGCGCTTGGTATTACTAGGATAGGGCAAGAACTGCTTTGCTTAGGATCAGCATAAAATGACTAAGTAGTATATCGGTTCATGGTGCTGGCAGCCCGGGTTTTCAGTGGGGCAGCACTATGAAGTCACCTTAAGTGTCCACTGTCACAAGTGGGTCCATGCCCTGATTTATAGTGCTGTCCCACTGGGAAATCAGGCCACCAGCACCATGACCTGATATCCCACTCTGTCACATTATCCTGACAATGAGCCAACCAGTCCTTGCCCTACACTAATAATGCCAAGCGCCTGGCTAGGAATCGACAAGTATAAATTTTTAAGTCATTGATTTACCTCGACCAGAGTTTCAACACATCGCTTCGGATCCCACGATCGTCCAAAACGGGAGATGGATGTCAACTCAATCAGGCATCCCATCTGGTCTGGTATATACAAAAGCTGGTTTATATAACGACACCTCTAGAGCACATTGGTTTTTACAATCGGCTATTGGACGTCAAACATTTGGTCATTCTACCATATTTCTTTGCAGGAAACCCGCTGCCATCACATAGGCTGCTCTTTCCGATAAGCAGCAAGGCGTCTTTTATATGCACTTTCCCACAGACAGGACACCATATTCCACAGCCTTTGATAAACCAATTATGGTGGTATCTATGGTGTAGAATCTAGCCCAGTTCTGAAGCTGTCTGTTGAGTGGCATTCACTGACACTGCTAGATCAGGTAGTTAACCCCATCATGACCGCACACGGAAGTCAGCAAATGCTGATAAATAAAGATAAAGCGACGCCATTAGAACCTCTGGACAGCCCCAGCCAAAGGCTGTATATATTGCCCTGCTCCGTTAGCCCAGAGTCTGATAGCCAATCAATGTATGTCAGCCTTCGGTGTAGCGACATCCAGTGTTACTAATATGTACCGCCAATCTTTTTTCTTAGATCTATAAACTGGGCAGTTAATTATGAAAAAGGTTAAAAAGCTGCATGCCTTCATGATGCGACATCTGCGCTCAATCAGGAGGCTAACCTGGAAGGACAAAGTGACAAATAAGGAAATACTCGAAGGGACGGGGCTGCCCTCTATGGAAGATCTTCTGATCAAAAAGAATCTCCCCGGTGGACTGGACACCACATGAGGATGTTATCAGACAGGCTACCAAAGCACATCCTCTATTCTCAACTGACTTCTGGTTACAGAAAGAGAGGGCACCCTCGTCTCCGGTCCAAGGATACCATCAAGAGAAACCTGAAGCTGAGAGACATTAAGACCGACTCATAGACATCACTCTCACAGCAGAGAGCTAAATGGAGAGCAGCAGTCAAGTAATGAAAGCAGTCTTTGTCGCATCGCAACCGACAGCATGATGATGATGATAATTATGGTTAATCCCACAGCGCCAATTAAATGCAGAATAACACAAAAAGCAAAAACGGTCTAGCTTGTTTACTTTCAAAGATATTCCGATTTTAAAATATTTGTTTTCCCTTGAACAAAATTTGCCTTAAACGCTGAATGAAACATGAGGTGTGTTTTTGTTTGTTTGGCATAATTTTGATTTTCATTAAAATATCTATCTATCATATACTACAGTAAAGCTCATTTAATGTTCTTTCTGATAGGATCTATTAATAGCCTGCGTACCTACCCAACAGCGATTCAGAGCCGAGCAAAACAAAACCACATGCTTTGGTACGTGTCCTGATTAATGTGATGCAAAAGAATGCGCTAATTAGCAAAAGTGCCTGTAATAAAGTGCCTTTGGTGTGTTGCCCAAGTAATTTTAGTATAAAAATAAACAGCTTTATATTATTCTGAGTCTTTAAAATTTAAACAGCTCCCCAAATAGGAGTGTTTCAAAATAAGCAATTTTTCATGATTTTCATACTTTCTTCCAGTGTTACCTAGCTACTGCCAGTAAGTAATGTAAACCATTTGAATGACTTGGGATTCCAAGGAATGAGTGCAGCAGTCTGCACCGACCTCACACTCAGGGAGCCACATAGACAGGTAGGCAAGGGTCAGTTGATTGCACCAGCGAGGATAGATAGAGTAATGGTTAGGATGCTAATACCAGAATGGCAGCAATTTGGGTTTGAGACCCAGCCTAGGCATGATATTCCCATGCATTTCAACTCCCTCTCATGGCAGTAGCAAGAGGCAGAGCACACAACCTGCTATGAGGCATGAGCTATTCAGAATCAACTCGTACTAAAGAAGTCATGATTTGCCGAGATCGATAGCTGAGCAAATTATAGATCTAAGAGATTTGACTAGTTCTCTTTGATCATGCATTTTTGGGGGGTTAAAGTATTTATTCATTTGAATATGCCATTTGTCACTGCCGGAGCACTGGTCTTGTGGCCATCTTACTATTGGAATTGATAGTCTATATAACCTAAGTTTGATCAGTGCTGTATTAGTTACAGTGCCGATCCTGTAGAATTAAGGGAGTGGCTCCGGCTGTATAATGTACAGCACCAGTCACTGTAGTTCATGCATAGCATCTTAGAGTGTCCGTCTCCCGTGCTGGTAGATCGTGGGTTCGAACCCTGGTCGAGTCAAACCAATGACTTACAAATTTATACTTGTCGCTTCCTAGCTAGGTGTTTGGCATTATTAGGACAGGGCAAGGACTGGTGTGCTCAGTGTCAGGATAATGTGACTGAGTGGGATACCAGGTCATGGTGTCAATGGCCTGGTTTCCCAGTAGGACAGCACTATAAAGTTGCCATGAGTGCGCACTGTCACAAGTCGGTACCCATCCTGATATGACCTTAGATGTTGCTAGGACGTAAAACAACAACAAACAATCTATACCGACAGTCAACCATGAACATGATTCCCAGTCGCAACTTGGATGAGTAGACTGCAGATGATCCATGGGAAATGGGATATTCCCGTATCATTTCGGTTATTCAGAATATGAAGGAACCCAAATTAAATCGGAATTAGTCCTACCTCTGTTGCAACATGAATTTATTATAAGACCTGTCACAATAAAAACCACCATAACATTAACAAAAACTAAATAACTGCGAATTATATGGAATGAGGAGAATAACTGCAGGGTCTTATGTCTTGGCAACATTTGGGGTAATATCAGCTTTATAGTGAGTACATCCTAGTAGGATACCCTCACCCACCACCACTTTGTCTCTTCATCAACGTGCAAGTATAGGCAGATTAATCTAATAAAACATTTAAAAAACTCTCTGTGGAGTTGGTCATGCACAAAGAGCATTGCCATGATCGGCTATCAAATAGGACACCGAGGCCGCGTTCAAGGTACGCCTCGGAGTCGACTCGGAGACAAAATGTCGACTCGGAGACATCTCCCTTTTCAGGTAGGAGGCACATTTTAAAGTTTGTTTGTTTGTTGTTGTTTTACGCCCTAGCAACATCTAAGGTCATATCAGGACGGGTATCGACTTGTGAAAGTGCGCACAAATGACGACTTTATAGTGCTACCCCACTGGAAGACCAGGCCACCAGCATCATCACCTGATATCCCACCCAAGTCACTTTATTTTGACACTGAGCCAACCAGTCCTTTTCCTATCCTAATAATGCCGAGCGCCAGGCTAGGAAGCGACAAGTATCAATTCTTTACATCATTGGTTTCACTCGATCAGGGATCGAACCCGCAGGGTCGAATCCCATGATCTACCAAAACCGGAGACGGATACGCAACTCTTTCGGCCATCCAGTCTGGTCACAAGGAAAACATGATGCAGTTGTGTAATAGTATAAATATATAGCTGTGTGCAATGCAGTGCATTGAAGGCATTCATAGTGAGCAATATAATTCTGGAGAGGAAGCATTATACTGGTAGAGCCTGATCATTTCTTTGTTTCTTAGACTGTTGCGTCCTGGCAACATCTAAGGTCATATTAGGACGAGTACCGACTTGTGACGGTACGCACTGATGACGACTTCATAGTGCTGCCCCACTGGCAGACAATGTCGCCAGCATCATGACCTGATAACGCACTCAAGTCAATTTATTCTAACACTAAGCCAACCGCCAACCAGTCCTTGCCCTATCTTAATAATGCCGAGCGCCAGGCTAGGAAGTGACAAGTATAAATTTTGTAAGTCATTGGTTTGACTCAACGGGGTGGAATCGAACTCCCGACCTTCCGCACGGGAAGCCTGTGCTCTACTGATTCGGCCACTGCGTCCGGGGAACGGAAATGATATTCAAGTATTCCAGGAGGGGCCATATTATTCCTTTACACTAGCACTAACCAGGCACTACATGGGGCCTTGGCAGGAAATAGCGAATTGCGTAGCAGTGGGATTGGGTGGGGTGGGGTGTGGGTGGAGGAGGGGTGGAAGGAAGGAGGGGGTGGTGTCGAAGAAACTGGGCCACATGACGGGCATCAGGTGAGACGACGCCGAAACAAATTGGGGGGGGGGGTGGGGGGGAGTGTCGCAGGTACCTCGGGAGTTGGGTGTCAGCAACAAATAAGTGTGTTTCCTTGCCAGGCGCTCGGCATGAATAGGATATGGTACGGACTGGTTAGCTCAGTGTTAGGATAATGTGACTGAGTGGCATGGTTTCCCAGTGGGGGAGCATTATAAGTGGTTGGTCATGGTGCTTGCGGCATGGTTTCCCAGTGGGGCAGCATTATAAGTATAACGTTGCCATGAGTGTGCACTGTGTCACAAGTTGGTACCCGTCCTCATATGACCTTAGATGTTGCCATGATGCAAAACCCCAACAACAAACAACCAATCAACCCAGCACCCATATCACACCCCCTAGCGGATACTTATACATACATATATATATATATATATATATATATATATATATATATATATATATATATATATATATATGTGTGTGTTGTACTATATATATATATACAGTAAAACCTCCCTAAATCGACAAACCTTGGGACTGCCTTTAAGTGGTCCATTCAGGGAGGTGTTCGGTTTAGGGAGTTAGAATATGGTTACAATGGTATCGTTGGGACCGAAATAAAGCGATCGATATAGGGGAATTGTCGATCTGTGGAGGTGGTCGCTTAGGGTGGTATTCATATATATATATATATATATATATATATATATATATGTATTTTATATATATATATATTATAAAAAATAAATAGATATAAATACATATATATATATGTATTTATATATATATATATATATATATATATACGACCTGGCCACATCTAAGGTCATATCACGATGGGTACCAACTTGTACCAGTACACCCTCATGGCAACTTAATAGTGCTGCCCCACTGGGAGACTAGGCCGCCAGTACCATGACCTTTTGTTATTAAAAGAAAAACCCTAACCCATTTACACTCACTAGCATCGGGAGTAATGGGACCAGTTGGTAACGAGTGCGCATGGTGGACTGAGGAGAGAATTGTGGGAGTGTGGGTGCGTGTGTGGGAGGGAGGGAGGGTGAGAGGGTGGGAGGGTGAGAGGGTGAGAGGGTGGGTGGGTGGGTAGAGTTTGAGTGGACAATAGGTTTAGGAGCATTACAAGTGCATCTATGGTGCCATGTGGTCGGCTTCCCGGCCTGGCACATAAATAATAAATAATTCCACAACGGGGCTACGTGAATGGCAACACCCCAGTTGGGCAATCCACTCCAGGCCCGCCCCGGCTCATATCATCAAAGTTGCAGAGTCCGATGTTTTTGAGTGTCTGACATTTCTTCTTTAAGGGGCTGTCACATTAGGGTTTTTTGTGGGAGCGTATGGCGGCGGGAGCGCGTTACGTCATATACGTCGGTATACGCCACCATACGCTACGCATACGCTACGCATATGCCGTCATATGCCATCATACGCCCTCATACGTGCGTCCATCCAAATTCTTTTTGAGCATGCTCAAAGATTGTCGGCGTATGGCGGCGTATGGCTCATACGCTGATCATACGCTCGATGTACGCTATGCATATGCCGACATAGGTCATGCACAGGTTGGGCGTACGCTTAACTTGTCAATCACAACTGTCAAACATCATCACAGTACGCCGCGCATAGGTCGGGATACGCTTTGAATACGCCACCATAGGCTAGGGGTAGGTTAGGCATAGGTTAGGCATAGGTTAGGAATAGGCTGGGCATACGCTTCAGATGCCGCTGGGACCTCATGCATAGCGTGTGACGGCATCTGACGGCGTATGGGTCGAAAACCGCATACGCCGGCATACGCTAACACCATACACCGTAATGTGACAGGGCCTTTAGATAAGTGGGTCATTCCGTAAAACTGGGCACCAAAGTGTGACATGAAAACCAAAAGTGAAAACCTTCCAAATAATAGCAAAAGTCCTTCCAAATAATAGCCTAATCCATTGTCCGATGAAGGTATCCATCTTGTACATATATCAGAGTTAACTAAAATGAATTTCACTTTTTGAATTAGATCTTATACAAATTGAGCAATACATTAATATCACTTGTGTAACATGAAAATCAAAGACACATCCAGAATCTCATGTTAACATATACAACATAGTCAAACAAGATTTTGTTGATTACTGTTAAGCAGACAAGGTTATGACTTACAAGAAAAAAGTTGAAAAGTAAGTTGAAAAAGGTTTGGCTGCATGTATGGTGTAAATGTGTAAATTTTCACATTTACACTTTAGTGCAAAATCATACAATTATCATTTTGATATCTTTTGTGGGATAAATTCAATACATGTAGAACTGCTAACATAGCTAATAGAGAGAGGCTGCAATACTTATTTGACTTGTTATGAATAAAACAAAGACTTAATTATCAGCATCATAACGTGGAAACCGTGGTGCCCAGTTTTGGACAATAACCCAAATATATCAGGTTCATCATTGCCATCGATTTTCCTTCAGTTTGAAGTAACTTATTTTAGATGGTTGATTTTAGAGAAATTCCAAATTAATTTTGTTTAGCGTATTGGCATTCTAACTTAAAGGATCAAAGGGGTCGGGAAGTGTCTCTATATATTCCAATAATATGTTATCGAGCATATATATGAGACTGTCTCAAAAGGTGCTAAGCAATATGGGACAAAACTTTATCCATAGTAACGCTCAACATACTATCTGCTTATGCATTTGCTCAGGATAAACTGATTTGTTTTTTACATGGTGTTCCATAATCCCAATAGAATACATATTGATTTGAAGCAAATGTGCTTGTGTTTTCAGTGTAACCGTTTCTGTGCTGTTTTGTGTCAATCGTTACTATGGACAAAAAAACGAAGAGCTAGCAACTTTCGAGACAGGCTCATATATATACTCGAGTAAAAGTCAATCTCTTGTAAAAGTTGACCCCTATTTTGTGCAAAGAAAATTTGGAATCTTCCACCGACCTTGTGTAAAATTCAACATTAGTATTTCATGGACAACAGAAATATATTTGTGAGTCAGTGTATTATTCTGTACATGGAAATAACACTTTTATCAAATCAGCGTGAATTTGAGGAAATTCGTATTATTGCAAATAGTAAAACGGAATTATTTCAAATAATAGAATAGTTACGTCTGGAGATTTATATTCAAATCTGTGCGTACATTAGAGTTGTCTGCCTAATAGCTGGGAAGTTTGATGCTTACAGTAAAACACTAAATAATAGCGAACGCTATGTGTAGTAAAACCTCTCTAACCTCCACTGATCGACAACTGCCCTATATTGATCACTTTATTTGGATCCAAAACGATTGCTCATACAATACCATTGCAATGATAACAAAAACTCCCTTAACCGACGACCTCCCTAAATGGACCATTTAAAGTCAGTCCCATGGTCGGTCGATTTAGAGAGGTGTTATTGTATCTGTTTTGACTGTCCAGCTTTGTGTAATTAACGCTCTCACTGTACAAAAAGTAAACATCAGCTATTGGGGGTATGTTTTGACTTCTACCGAGCATAAATTTAATGCCGTTGATCGGATGATTGTTGGGTTTTTAAGCTCTGCCAAGATCTAAGGTCATATCAGGATGGGTACCGACTTGTGACAGTGCACACTCATGGCGACGTTATACTGCGGCCCCACTGGGAGATCAGGACAGCAACACCATGACCTGATATCCCACTCAGTCACATTTTCCTGACACCGAGCGAACCAGTCCTTGCCCTATCGTAATAATCTGGAGCACCTGGCTAGGAAGTGACAAGTATCAATTGTTAAAGTAGCATAGTCCGATGGTTTTGAGTTTCAGAAATTTTCTGAGATAAATAGATTAGGTTGATGGTTATTATGTACCTTACTTTAGCTCAAAGTAACTTTTATTTTAAGTGGCTAACTTTTGAAATATTTGAAGTGCAACCATGCAAAATTAATTTTGGCATGCTTGCCAAAACTCTGACACCATAGCATTCTACAGTAACATGATTTATTCAATTGCCTCACTATTCCCTTCTGTGTGGTGAGAAATGCTTACAAAGTGCATCAGTATCTAGGCTAGATATGTAGAATCAAATTTAGATCATTGTTTTGGTTTTGAAAATTTGATGATTTCATCAGACTATGCAGCTTTATGTCATTGGTTTGCCTCGACAAGGGTTCGAAGCCCACGATCTACCAAAACGGGAGACGGACGCTCAACTTATTGGGCCATCGCGTCTGGTGTTCATCCCTTTGAAAACAGTAATTGTGCAACAGTTGACCCCTTGATTTCAGCTTTAAAAGAATGTCTCAAAACTTTCACTATTTGCAAGAGGATTTGTTTGTTTGTTTGTTGTTGTTGTACGTCCTAGCAACATCTCAGGTCATATTAGGACGGATACCGACTTGTGACAGTGCACACTCAAGGCATCTTTATAGTGCTGTCCCACTGGGAAACCAGGCCGCCGGCAGCATGACCTGATATCCCACTCAGTCACATTATCCTGACACTGAGCACACCAGACCTTGCCCTATGTCAGATCCTAAAAATGCAGAGCACCTGGCTAGGAAGCGACAAGTATCAATTTTAAAGTCATTGGTTTGACTCGACAAGGGTTCGAATGCATGACCCCACGATCTACCAGCACGGGAGACGGACGCTCTAACTCATTCGGCCATCCCGTGTGGTTTTGCAAGAGGATGTACGGTAATTACACACATCCTGCTATGGCACAATTCATTAGCCAGCAGTACCCTTCAGCCCAATTACAGAACATTATCAGAATCATGCAGGTCAATTCCAGTTTGAGACAAATAACTAATTCCAAGTGGCACTTTTATGGGAAGCCAGCAGTGTTTTAATACCGTATGGTCGGTCGTTCACAGGAAGCGATGGCAGTCAGCAGAGTGGTAGAGATACCCATCACCAGGGTGGTGCCAGTCGTGGTGGGTGGCGCTGGTTCTGGTATTGATGCAGCTGGTGGTGGTGGTGGTGGTGGTGGTGGTGGTGCAGGTGGGGATGATGCAGGTAGTGTTGGTGAAGGTGGTAATGGTAGTGGTGATGGTGATGCAGCTGATTGTGATGCCAGTGATGGTGATGTAGATGATGATCCAGGCAAAGGTGTTGCAGGTGATGTTGCAGGTGATGTTCATGCAGGTGATGGCGATGCAGATGATTATGAGGGAGGTGATGGTGATGGTGATGCAGCTGATGGTTTGATGGGTAGTGGTGATGCAGCTGGTGGTTATGCAGCTGTCAGTGTGATGGGTAGTGGTGATGCAGCTGGTAGTGATGCAGCTGGTGGTGTAATGCGTATTGGTGATGCAGCTGGTTGTATCATAGGCATGGTGATGCAGCTGGTGATGTGATGCATAGTGGTGATGCAGTTGGTGGTGTGATTGGTACTGGTGATACATCTTGTGATGATACAGCTGGTGGTGATACAGCTTGTGATGTGATGTGTAGTGGTGATGCAGCTGATGGTGTGATACGTAGTGGTGATGCAGCTGGAATTTGATGGGTAGTGGTGATGCATTTGGTGTTGTGATGGGTAGGCGTGATGCAGTTGGTGATGCAGTTGGTGAGGTGGTGCGTAATGTTTATGACGTTGGTGGTGTGATGGGTACTGGTGTTGCAGTTGGTGGTGTGATGGGTAGTCATGATGCACCTTGTATGGTGATGCATAGTGGTAATGCAGTTGGTGGGGTGATGGGTAGTGGTGATGCAGTTGGTGGTGTGGTGCATATTGGTGATGCAGTTGGTGGTGTGATGGGTACTGGTGATATATCTGGTGGTGTGATGCATAGTGGTGATGCAGTTGGTGGTGTGATGCATATTGGTGATGCATATTGGTGATGCAGTTGGTAGTGGTGATATAGCTGGTGGTGTGATGCATAGTGGTGATATACTTGGTGGTGTGATGGGTAGTCATGATGCATCTGCTGGTGTGATGCATAATGGTGATGCAACCTCTGGTGTGATGCATATCAGTGACGCAGTTGGTGGTGTGACAGGTAGTGGTGATGCAGATGGTGGTGTCATGGGTAGTGGTGATGAAACTTGTAGTGTGATGCATATCAGTAATGCAGTTGGTGGTGTGATGAGTAGTGGTGACATTTGAGGTGGTTGAGTCGAGACAACAACCTAAACCAGTTATATATAGACAAAGAGAGAGGGAGAGATAGAGAGGGAGAGAGAGGGGGAGAGAGGGAGAGAGAGGGGGGGAGAGGGCGGGGGAGGAGGGGGAGAGAGGGGAGAGAGGGAGGGATAGAGAGGGAGAAGGGAGGGAGAGGGGGAGATAGAGAGAGAGAGGGGAGGGAGAGAGAGGGAGAAGAGGGAGAGAGAGGAGAGAGAGGAGAGAGAGGGAGAGAGAGGAGAAGGGGGGGAGGAGGAGAGGGGAGGGAGAGGGGAGGGAGGGGAGAGAGTGGAAGAGGGGAGAGAGGGAAATGAGAGAAAAGAGAGGCAGAGAGGAGAGTGGGGGAGAGAGAGGGAGAGAGGGGTAGAGTGGGGGAGAGAGCGGGAGAGAGCGGGAGAGAGGGGGAGAGAGCGGGAGAGAGGGGGAGAGAGCGGGAGAGAGGGGGAGAGAGGGAGACAGAGGGGGAGAGAGGGGGAGAGAGCGGGAGAGAGGGGGAGAGAGCGGGAGAGAGGGGGAGAGAGCGGGAAGAGAGGGGGAGAGAGCGGGAAGAGAGGGGGAGAGGGGGGGAGAGGGGGGGGGGAAGAGAGGGATATATATAGTGCCCAACGGTAAAGTAGGCTTCATTCGGTGTGCCAATAAAAGCACCCTCCCAAACTGGGGACTCAGTGACAGTGTGTTGGTATGCAGGTAAGTAAGTGTGTGTGCTGGTGTGTGTGTGTGGGAGGGGGGTGGTTAGGAGTGCGACCCTGTCGTCGGGCGGTGGCTGGTAGTTGGTGGTTACCTGACTCGACGCTTTCGCAATAAGAATAGACTGAACCGTCAACAACACAACAGGCCACGCTGACCCTATTGGTGCTCTATCCTCTCCACAACGCAACAGACAGACAGGCAATGCAGCCACTAGTCTAGACTGGCAGTGACTGATGCTGCGATAGTTTTCCTGGTCTGCCAAGCCCTGATATGGATGGTGTGTTAGTTAGTTGTCTTTGATCTCCCCCCCCCCCCTCCCCCTATCTCACTCTCTCTCTCTCTTTCCCTCTCCTCACACACTCCCTCTCCCTCTCCCTCTCCCTCTCCCTCTCTGTCACCTCTCCGTGTTGCTCCCAGTTCGCTGTCGACCTCTAGCTGTCAGTAGTGATTACCTGCGGGATGCTCCGTAGTAGTGGCGGCAGCGGCGGTGGCGGCGGTGGTGGCCGTTGTTGTTGTCGTCGTCGTGATGACGGCGGTTGTTGGTGGTGGTAGTAGTGGTGGTGGTGGTGGAGGGTATCCCGTCCTATCGGTGTGTCGTACTCCAGTGTCAAACTGTCTGTTGTTGAAGGCAACAGACTGTCACACTGACTGACTAGCCGGTCTGGGCGCGGGGAACTCACTGAGTCAACCCTAGGACTACCGACACACGGGCAGTGGCGGCGGTGGCGGCTGTGGCGGCGGCGGCGGGCGAGCGGGCGGGCAAGACTGGCCCTGGACGCCGACAATGGGGGGAGAGTGAGAGTGCGCTTGTTTGTTCAGTGGAGAGTGAGCGGTTTGCACAACTATGGCGTTCCGCTAAACCTCCCCCGGCCTTACTCTCCCTCGCTTTCCCTCGCTCTCCCTCGCTCTCCCTCACTTTCCCTCACTCTCCTTCCCTCGCTCTCCCCAACTCTCCCTAACCCTCGCTCACTTTCCTTCGCTCTCCCTCACTCTCCCTCACTCTCCCTCACTCTCCCTAACTCTCGCTCACTTTCTCTCACTCTCCCTCACTCTGTGTGTGTATATATGTACTCTGTCGCTGAGGGGTGGAGGAGTAGTATTTGATAGCAGCGTTCTTGTTAATAGCAGCTTAGATTGTGCTTGGTGAGTGTGTGTGCGACCAATAGGCCCTATGCCTGGCTAGCTTGCCCCATAAACCACCGACCTATTTACTGACTCCCTTTACCCAGGGTGTTTTAATTTGTTTATTTGTTTTTGTATTTGTTTCTTTGCCTACTTTCCTACCACCACTGCTTTGGTGGATATGTGACTGAGAGTGAGAGTACCTATTGTTATTGTTTGTGTGGTGCAAGCTCAACTCACTACTCTAACAGGTGTTGGAGGCGGAATCTCCAGAACTAGTGTCTATATATACCTATCTAGTCTCTCTTACAAGGGGATTCTTTAGGGATGATTTAAACAAAAATCAAATGCGACTTACTCTTTTTCTCTCACTTTCTTCCTTTGCTCAATCAACCCGCCAAAACAAATAGTAGGCCTTCACAGTCCAACGCGCACCCAAACCTCCAAGCGCGCACACACAACCTCGTCTTTCAACTTGTTGTGTTGAAATTTAAAACTTCATGCAAGTTTTATGTTATTTTGTTAACCGCCGCCGGTGTTGTAGGTTTTATAGGCTGCCAAGCCTAACTGACAGGATATTGTAGGTTATGTAGGGTGTCAAGCTTAACTCACACAGAACAGACCTAGTCTGGGTGTTTGTTGTAGGATGTATAGGCTCCCAAACCTAACTGACACGATGTTGTAGGTTGTATAGGGTGTCAAGCCTAACTCACACAGAACAGACCTCGTCTGGGTGTTTGTTGTAGGTTCTAGCGGCTGCCAAGCCTAACTGAAACGATGTTGTAGGTTCTATAGGGTGTCACGCCTAACTCACACAGAATAGAGTTGATGTTGTCTGTTACATAGACTGTCAAGCCTAACTCACACAGAACAGACCTAGTCTGGGTGCTGTAGGTTTTATAGACTGACTAACTCATACAAAATAAACCTAGTTTGGGTGTTGTAGTTTGCATGGGCTCCATGCCTAACTCACACAGCATAGACCTAGGTTGGGTCTTGTAGTTTATATAGGCTCCAAGCCTAAGTCACACAAAATAAAGCTAGTTATGAGTCTTGTCGGTTATATAGGCTGTCAAGCCTACCTCACACAGAATGAACCTAGTTTGCGTGTTATACGTTACACAGGCTCTAAGCCTAACTCAGACGGAATAAACCTATTTTGGGTGTTATGCGTTATATAGGCTCCAAGCCTAAGTCACACAGAATAAAGCTAGTTATGGTCTTGTCAGTAATATAGGCTGTCAAGCCTACCTCACACAGAATGAACCTAGTTTGGGTGTTATGCATTATATAGGCTCCAATCCTAACTCACACAGCCTAGACCTAGGTTAGGTATTGTAGGTTATATAGGCTGTCAGGCCTACCTCACACAGAATAAACCTAGTTTGGGTGTTATACGGTATATAGGCTCCAATCCTAACTCACACAGCCTAGACCTAGGTTAGGTATTGTCGACAAAATAGACCCTTGTCCAAAGTCTTGCAAAAGCTACCACCCACAAACTATATATGTGCATAGGTCAAACTGGGTTCACTCTATACATCTATACACGCTATGAAGCGAGGCCCATTGACCGCCACACAATGAGATCAGTTGTTGCACTGAAACAAGGTCACGCAATGAAACTAGGTCAATATGACCATAATCTGACCTAACTGCGACATAGGTCAGGCTACAGGTCCAGGTCACACTGTACGGTTAGGTCACCTTATGTACAGTAGGTCAGCCTTTACACGTAGGGCATGCTAAATAGGTGTGGGCCATACGATTAACAAAAAAAAACCAGGTTTTTTGTTGTTGGTTTTTTATATCAAAAATATAATATAATAATCTGACCTAATAACCTGTTGGGAGCTGAGGTTGGTGTGAAGCTTAAACACATGAGCTGTGGGGAAAAGAAGACCACGACACATATATGTCCAATTCCTGTAGCTAATCCAGGGCTGTTCAAATGTTTTAGTTTTTGTTCCTGTTCGCTCACACTCACTCCTGTTAGTATTTGCCCCGTCCCGCCGCCCTCAGCAGTCACAAACACACACACTCTATGGTCGCAGTGATGACGTCACACAAACACACCGGTTTCCTCCACGGTGTAGCCAATACCACTAGTTCACACTCCTCCAGGTGGTGGATTGTCAACTGCCCGACTGGTTGACCTGCTTGTGTTGACCATAGCAGCTTCCTCCTTCTTCCTCCAGGGCGGCGGGCGGCAGGTGGGCGGCGTGGGGTGCCCTCTCTCTCCGGGCAGTGTCGCCCCCCTCCTGGGTCCGATCGTGGAAGCGTAACAAGCTCGGCCGGGTGGGGGAACACCGGGATGGCTGGATGCCTGGGCTGGGCTAGGTTGGACCGGCCTGGGCCGGAGACTGACTGGACTGACTCCTTCCCCCCTCCCTCCTTCGTTCCCTCGTTCCCTCCTTCCTCCTTCCCTCCCTCCCTCCTCAGCTGTCCGAGGTAGGCGCTGTGTAGCGGGGCGAGGGCGGGGCCGGGGCCGGGACCGGGGCCAGGACCGGGGCCAGGACCGGGACCGGGATCGGTTAAGGTCCTGGAGCAGGTGTCACTGCTGTAAGTAGTATAGAAATGGCACCAACGCAGGCGCTGGAGGCCAGTAGTGTTGTCCCTCAGCCCTGGAGGAAAGAAGCGGGTGGTGGGAGATAAGGTGTATAAGTAGGTAAGTAAGTAACTATGTAAGTCTATGAGTCAATGCTTGGCAGAAGTTTGGACGGATGCTTCGTCCAGGACTTCTGCCCTTACTTAACTCTATCCACACACTACGGGAGGCTCATCCTCCTCATCCTCCTCATCCTCCTCCTGCTACCGCTCTCCAGCTCTGCATGCACCTCCCGGAGGTGGCGCCGGGTGTAGGTAGCAGGCAAGCGCTTGGGCACACACCACCTGCTGGAGGAGATGCCTTGCCGCCGGCTGCTGCCTCCCAGTTCGTCGGTCTGTCCGCCCGGCGCCGCGCTCTAAGGCAGACTGAGGACACAGGAGGACGCCGGACCGCCTTCCCCGTCCCCCGTCCCCCGCCTCCCTCCCGCCCCGCACCGCCGCCTTCCCCGGCCCCCGTCCCTCCTCCCTCCAGCCCCTCCCGGCCGCCCTCCCCGTCCCCCCGTCCTTCCTTCCTCCCACCCCTCCCGGCCACCTTCCCCGTCCCTCCTACCACCCGCCCCGCCCCTACCCGCCGCAGCCCCCCTCCTCCTCCCCTCCCACTTCCCCCCACCTACTCCACGGTGCCATACCGAGAGCGCCATCCCAATCAGAGGCGCCTGCAACCCAGCGGTCGAGAAGAGCTGCTGCAGTGGCCCTGTGGTGGGCATGGGCATGAGGGGGGAGGGTGGTGGGAGGGAGGATGTTTGGCAGAAGGGAGGGAGGGTGGGGACGGGTGTGAGGGAGGGAGGGAGGGAGGGAGGAGGGCGGGTGGGTGAGTGGGTTGATGACTAGGCGGGAGGCCGATTGCTGCCTGGTGGGACAATATGCGCATCATCCGAATCAGGAGGCGTTAGCTGCAGTGAGGAGGTGGAGGACTTGTACCGATGCAGTGTTTATGCCAAAGGATGGGTTCAGGGTAATTTGTTTTGTTTTTGTGTGTGGTAAAGTATTAATTCATCTGAATATGACATTTGTCAGCGCCGGATCACTAGTCTTCCAGCCATCTTACCATTGGAATTGACAGTCTAAATAATCTAAGTTTGATCAGTGCTGGATTAGTTACAGCACCGATCCTGTAGAATTAAGGGAGTGGCTCCTGCTGTATAATGTACAGCACCAGTCACTGTAGTTCATGCAAATATGGGGAGCAGCACTGAGTAGAAAGTGTATACTCGGGACAACTCAAACAATCGTTGAGGATTACATTTTTTCTCTTATAAAACAAGGTAAGTTTATAGTTGACAAGATATTTTGTCTGTCTTATATAATGTTCAATGTCTTCAAATGGGTTGATAGTTGTGTAGGATGTTCGCTGTGTTTGTTCATGATGGTTAATGGTCGTGGCAGGGGTTCCAAAAGGGGATTCTCTGTTTTCTCCGAATCTGAGAGTTTGACAACTGAAATCCATGCCGCATATATATATATATATATATATATATATATATATATATATATAATATATATATATATATTAGCTCGGGATATATATAGAGAGAGTACATCACATATAGTATGAGTTGAGGGTCCGTCTCCCGTTTTGCTAAGAAAGGGCAAGGACTGGTTAGCTCAGTGTCAGGATAATGTGACTGAGTCATGGTGCTGGTGGCCTGTTCTCCCAGTGGGGCAGCAGCATAAAATTGCCATGAGTGCGCACTGTCACAAGTCGGTAGCCATCCTGATATGATCTTAGATGTTGCCAGGACATAAATCTCCAACAACTAACCATATATATAGTAATATATAGAAGATAACTGATAAGTGGTTGTGTCCTTCCTTATATATATATATATATATATATATATAGTAAAACCTCTCTAAATCGACCAACCATGGGACTGACTTTAAATCGTCCATTTAGGGAGGTGGTCGGTTTAGGGAGATTTTTTAATTGTTACAATGGTATTGTATGGGTGATCATTTGGGACCCAAATAAAGCGATCAATATAGGGGCGTGGTGGATCTGTGGAAGTGGTTGGTTAGAGAGGTTTTGCGATATATGTAATACAACATATATATAGATATATACACACATATATATATATATATATATATATGCCACTAGGGGGTGTGATGTGGGTGCAGGAGAACGCTGGCTACCTTGCCTTGCCTCATCTGGGAGGATGTTGTATGGGTACCACTACACTGGTCCCACTGTGTGTGCTTCTGCGTCCTGCTTGCTGGTGTAAATGACGTTGGTGTAAGCGCATAGGTGTGGTGCCCGGGTTTGCTTACTGCATGCTCCCGGAGGTGAGGTGATGGTCGTGGTGATGGTGATGGTGGTGGTAGGTGGTTGGTGGTTGGTGGGTGTGTGTGTGGGGGGGTTGGGACGGGGGGTTATCGGTGTTGAGTGTCAAAGGCTGTTTTGGGCAATAGGGCACTGCCTGTACTGTACTACCATCATCATCATCATGCTGTCGGTCGCGATGCGACAAAGACTGCTTTCATTACTTGACTGCCGCCCTCCATTTAGCTCTCTGCTGTGAGAGTGATGTCCATGAGTCGGTCTTAATGTCTCTCAGCTTCAGATTTCTCTTGATGTGTACTACCACCTGCCCCAAACTATCCTCATTGACAGGATTACAGCGCGGAACTAACAAAACCAACGCAACTCTGCTTATTCACCACTATCATGCTCCTATTTGATTAATCCGTCGTTGGTCTATCATGAACTAATCTGTTCTCAGAGAGGTATTCAAGACACCATAAAGACTGAGAGTCTGTGTGGGTATTCTTGCGATTTTCAAGGGTCATTCATCATTAAAGTTTCATAAGCCGATGGTTTTGAGTTTCTGTTATTTTCTGAGATAAATATATTAGGATGATGGGTATGATCTACCTTATTTTAGTTTGAAGTAACTTTTATTTTAAATGGCGAACTTTGAAGTGCAAACATGCTAAATTAATATTCTCAAACACGCCAAAACTCTGACACCATAGACTTCTCCAGTAACATATTCTATTAAATGGCCTCAGTATTCCCTTCTGTGTGACGACAAATGCTTTATAAGTGCACCTGTATGTAACTTAGATATGTAACTCAATTACTTACCTCAGCTGTACAGGCAACTAAGCACCCTCTATATATCAGGTCGCAGAGCATACCGGGTTGAGTGTGGCGACGTGTGTGTGTGGGGGGGGGGTGCGGCGGAGAAGGCTCCATACTCTCACCCATCCCCAGCACATACACGGTATCCGTAATAGCAGCACAGTGTTTGCAGCGACCCACCATCTTAACCCATAACTCTGAACTTATTATGGCTAACACGCTAACACACTAACCTCCTTCATAATCTACTAATATGCCCTTTCTAAGTACCCACTGATTTACCTATTTACAATGTAATGTAAACGGCCAGAAGACCAGTGCCCCAGCGCTGAAAAAAATGTATGTTCTGAGGAATAAACTGATTTACCAACAACAAAAACGTAATAGTATGCACTACCTTCTCAGATCCCATCCTGATATGACCTTATATGTTGCTAGGACGTAAAACAACAACAAACAAACCTTCTCAGACAGGGAGCCACACAGACAGATAGGCATAGATCGGATTGCATTAGAGGCCTTAGAAAAAATGCTATTGCTTAACAGGTTAGGTCTGGAATAGCAAGAAGTGTGGGTTATGGTGCCGTCACATTATGACGTTTCTCGCCAACACGCGTCGACATGTGTCACTTTTTGGCAAAAAGTCGGTAGACATCTGGAAGCGTTATGCTCACGTTAGGTGCGCGTTGGTAATCGTTGATGGACGGCGACGGTCGGCCATGCACGTCAGGGTATCGGCGAAGTTTTGTGCATGCACAAAACTTTCGAGACCGACAATGCACTCTAACGTGCGGGTGCCAATATTAGGGCTACATTAGGAGCACGTGGAGATCGCTGGAATAATGTTATTCGAATGCTAGGCAGACGCCGCGTGCGTGTGAGGGTCGTTACCATATGTTGCGCCAAATGGTTGCTTTTTGTTGTTTTATGTCCTACCAAGATCTAAGGTCATATCAGGATGGCGCAGCAAACTTTTACCACAACGTCAGCCGCATGCTAACAATAGGTTGCGCTGATGCCGAAAAGTTTGACGTTTCTCGACGATTAAAAGTGATTTTTCGCATTGGCGGCACGCCGGCGAGATACGTCATAGTGTGACAGGGCTATTAGAATCATACTCTATACAGAATATTTCTAATCCTCATCATCTTCATGACAATAATAACTATCAGGTTATAGTTCGAATAGCCCAGTTTCCTAGTCTCCCAACCCTATGAAATCATATGTGTACAAACTGTTACACGTCGGTACCCATCCTCATGTAACCGCATATTTGTTTTGTTTGTTTTTTGTTGTTTTACGTCCTAGCAACATATAAGGTCATATCAGGACAGGTACCGACTTGTGGCAGTGTGCACTCATTGTGACTTTATAGTGCTGTCGCACTGGGAAACCAGGCTGCTGGCACCATGACCTGATATCCCACTCAATCACATTATCCTGACACTGAATCAATCAGTCCTTGCCCTATCCTAATAATGCCAAGCGCCAGGCTAGGAAGTGACAAGTATCAATTTTTCAGTCATTGGTTTGACTCGACCAGGGTGCTGCACATATGTAACTGCATATGTTGCTTGCAAACTAAACAAGCAAACTTCCCCAACAAACTGATAAAGGGGTTTCCAAGTCGACTTGGGAAAGAAAGAATACAAATATAATGGAGTGGGGGTTGGTTGGTTGTTGGAGTTTCACATCCTGGCAACATCTAAGGTCATATCAGGACAGTGGAGTGGGAGAAGGCAACGAGCTAAGAACACTAACTCCTGCACATGTTGACCATTTGTCGCTCTAATGGTCACAGGATTTACTTCCTGATGGTAAATCAATGGGAGTTTTGACAAATTGTCGGTATCATGCATGTGCATGCTAGCTAGGGAGAGGGACGTAGCTCCGGTGGTAGCGTGTCCACCTGTGAAAGTGTCTGTCATCCTATCAATCCTGCTCAGTGGACCACTTTGCAGTTTGGGCTCGTTTCCGTTCCAACGAGTGGTCCACAACGTGTTCATCAAAGGCTGTGGTACGTGCTGTTCTGTCTGTGGGAAAGTGCATATAAAAGACCTTGCTGCTTATCGGAAAGAGTAGCCTATGTGGCGGCAGTGGGTTGAAGTTTGTTGGTTGTTCGTTGTTTTATGTCCTAGCAACATCTAAGGTCATATCAGGACGGGTACCGACTTGTAACAGTGCGCGCTCATGGCGACTTTATAGTGTTGCACCCCTGGGAAATCAGGCCGCCGGCACCATGGCCCGATTATCCCACTCAGTCACAATTTCCTGACACTGAGCTAACCAGTCCTTGCCCTTTCCTATTAATGCTGAGCACCAGGCTAGGAAGCGCTGAAATGTGAAGCGCATGGAAAATTACATCGCCCGGTTATGAGCACTATTGCATGTACCTATATTTATTTATACATATATAGTTTGTTGGTTGATGGAGTTTTACATCCTGGCAACATCTATGGTCATATCATGACAGGTGCCGACTTGTGACAGTGCATACTCATGGTGACTTTATAGTGCTGCCCCACTGGGAAATCAGGCCGCCAGCACCATAACCCAATATCCCACTCAGTCACAATATCCTGACACTGAGCTAACCGGTACTTTCCCTATCCTATTAATGCCAAGCACCATGCGAGGAAGTGACAAGTATCAATTTGGTAAGTCACTGGTTTGACTCGAATTGGAATAGAACTCCCGATCTTCCACACTGGAGGACTGTGCTCTGGCAGATATGAAGACTGCTGCGTGTACCTATTAATAGACATGTGGAGTCTTGTCTATTGGGTTATGCAGAACATGCAATCATGTGAGAAAAAAAGTATCCATGTGTAGTGGTCTGCACTGACCTCTTGGGCAAGGAGCCACAAAGAGAGATAGGCGTGGGTATTGTGGTGTCATCAGGGAGCATATGTGGTGTAATGGTTAGCACACTGGCCAGGCTTGCAAAGAGATGTGGGTTCGAGACCCACTCTAGGTGAAATATTTCCCATTTTCATCATCCCGATGACTCTTGTGCTATGACCAGGATCCTGTACAAGCTACACTCTGTATAGTTGTTGACCTACCCTGTGTATGGATGTGTAAGTGCATTGCCTGTATGAAAGTAATTGTAAGCATTAAAAGACTTACAATTCCAGGGGGACGAGTGTAGTGGTCTGCACTGACCTCTCAGGCAAGGAGCCTCATAGACAGGTAGGCCTAGGTGGTGTAATGGTTAGCACACTGGCCCGGAATGCAAAGATATGTGGGTTCGAGCCCCACTCTAGGTGCAATATTTCCCATTTTCATCCCCCCATGACACTGGTTCCATGACCAGGATCCTGTAAAGCTATGCGCTGTATGCTTGTTGAACCTACCATGTGTATGGATGTGTAAGTGCATTGCCTGTATGTATGTAATTGTAAGCATTAAAAGACTTACCATTCCAGGGGGATGAGTGTAGTGGTCTGCACTGACCTCTCAGGCAAGGAGCCGGATAGACAGGTGGGCGTGGGTAGTGTGGTGATAGCAGGGAGCCTAGGTGGTGTAATGGTTAGCACACTAGCCCCGAATGCAAAGAGATGTGGGTTCGAGTCCCGCTCTAGGTGCAATATTTCCCATTTTCATCACCCCGATGACACTGGTGCCATGGCCAAGATCCTGTACAAGCTATGCTCTGTATAGTTGTTGAACATATCCTGTGTATGTATGTGTAAGTGCATTGCCTGTATGTATGTAATTGTACAGATTAAAAGACTTACAATTCCAGGGGGACGAGTGTAGTGGTCTGCACTTACCTCTCAGGCAAGGAGCCACTTTTCATCACCCCCATGACACATGTATGGATACTTTTTTTCTCACATGTTCTCACTTGCCATGATGCTACAGTCAGTTTCGGGCAATGAATATGTCGGAATTCATAGGCAGTTGACACTGAAGAGCAACATTGGAAAGTACATTTTGTGTGGGTTTTGTCCGGTCCATCACACAATTTCAAATGTGTTGCACTAGTCCTGTTGTATAATTAATTATGCCTATATTATTTGCGATAGAGCTATCCTGTGCTATCCTGGTGATGCACTGACTACGATGATGGTAACTGTTGTCAAAGACCCTATAATACTAAGACGCCTCACTCAGCCTGTATTGTGTAATCAAAATGATCAAACCCACCACTTGGTGCACTGGCTGTTCTCTTGGTTAAACAGGTGCTGTATTATATGTATAAATGTATATATGAATGTGAAAGATGTGTGATGATGGTGATGCTGATGCTGATGATGCTGATGATGATGTGTATTTGTTCATAACAATTTCATATTGATGTGTATTCATACTTACCTATCTCATGTATAATATAATTGTATGTGTTTACAGGTGAAACACCAATCAGCAGCCGGGCTGATCAAACCCACCACAAGGTGGCACTGCAGAATTTACTTTACCATGGGAGAGATAGGGAGTGAGTCGTCTTAGTATTATAGGTCTTTGATGTTGTATATGCGAGCCTAAGCTCAAGGTTTGCTTGAAGGAAACTGACAGCCACCTCGAGATGCTCACATGGGAGCGTTCAATCGGCTCGCAGCCCCCATCCCAGCTGAAATTTTAACTTTTGATGAATAAATGACGGGTCTATTTGAGACTTATTGGTCAGAGGGTTGTCTAGACCGATTACATCTGCATCCCGAACAATAGACCACATCACGGTTCCGAGTGCGCATGCGCTGAAAACAGCGTTGAGAGCAAAGCAAAGGCGTATGGCCATTGAGTTTGCCGATACGCAGAGGGCAAAACTGCCATTTTATTCAAAATTAATAGAGATGCATAACAAGTTGGCATAAACATAGATGGAAGGATGCAATATAATAATATAATGAATATGTTTAAGACACAACTCTCCATAATTAAGCATTTTGAGGTAAGAAACATACAATTTAAGTCACTTTACAGGCTGATGTTTACATCACCATTGATTAGCCAGAAGTAATTCTTTTTCTAATTATTAAAATATCAAATGTGTCAACAAAAACTTGTTTCAAAGAAATATATAACCAATATCTGATTAACCCTACTCATTTTCTATTTCTACATATGTCATTAACCATAGGATATAAATAAAAACATGAATAAACTAAGTAAAACTGACTCTGGCTATGGCTCTAACACTAGTCTGATTGCCTAGATTTGTATAAATCTAAATGCACATGGCATAAGAGGTGCTGATTATATTGATGTAAATGCAATGCTGGATAAAAGATTAATATCTTAATTTATTATATATATATTTTTTAGTTGGTATTCTATGTTTCAAACAAGAGCTGAGATGAGCTGCAACTAGCACATTTCATAGCTGCACCTTGTGTATTACCATGTGCCATGTGCTTCTTGCAGGTTTTTTTGCTCTGATGCATCCAACAATGCACCACGCCACTGGAACTGTGATGTCGTCTATACCATGTGTGCCCTTATCAATACGGAAGAAGTCAAATAGTATTAGATTTAAGCATGAATGACTGCAGTTTTAAACTAAAGGCGTTTAGAATTATACTAGAAGATAGGTGAATAGGAGGGGGGGGGGCATCTGGGAGGGGGTTTCCGGGAGCGGGGCGTCTAACTATAAGATAATCGACCATTGAGTCTCATTTACCAAGTCAGTTATAATGACCCTGCATCCGGCTAATTCGTCTAGTGCTGCATTTTTGTTAAAGAAATTCACCCGCAGTGATTTATGGGATATTACTGAAATGTACCACCCTAATATGTTTATCCCAAATAATGTCTGAAACTCAAAACCATCGGATCACGCATCTATAACAAATAACCAGAATTACTCAAACTGATATCAGTGTTATCAAACCGGGTGTCAGGCGTGGTGATGGATATCGCCTTAGAGAATGCGTTATCAGAATTGGTTACAGGCACTATTTAATAATACTCATTCCCACTTCGCCGGCATGGACATACATAATAACTACACTTTGTCCAAACTGCCATTGATTGGTCATCAGGAAGGGAATCCAGTGACAATTAGAGCGACATATTGTCAACATGTGTTCGGGTTATTGTTCATAGTTTGTTGCCTCCCCCCACTCCACCCTCCTGATATGACCTTAGATATTTGCCAGGGCGTAAAACTCCAACAACCAACCAAGTAAAGATTATTTTATTTAATAATGCATCTAGAGCACATTGAATTTAGTATCATCGGCTATTGGACGTCAAACTTACGGTCATTCTGACATATGTCTTTGGAGGTTTAATACAATACCCATACTCCTAGATACTCTATGGAAGTTCTTCTGATCAAAAAGAATCTCCGTTGGACTGGACACCTCATGAGGATGTCATCAGACAGGCTACCAAAGCAGATCCTCTATTCTCAACTGTCTTCTGGTTACAGAAAGAGAGGGTGCCCTCGTCTCCGGTTCAAGGATACCATCAAGAGAAACCTGAAGCTGAGATACATTAAGACCGACTCATGGACGCAACTCTCACAGCAGAGAGCTAAATGGAGAGCGGCAGTCAAGTAATGAAAGCAGTCTTTGTCGCATCGCGACCGACAGCATGATGATGATGACTTCTAGATACCCCAACCTTCAATCTACACCCACCCTCCCCATACCTTGACGATAGATGTTGCCAAAAAAGTAAAGCTTGTTTTATTTAAAGTTGCGTAGTCCGATGGTTTTGAATTTCTGTATTTTTCCTGAGATAAATATATTAGATCGATCACTATTATCTACTTTACATTAGTTTAAAGTTACTTATATTTTAAATGGTAAACCTTTGAGATATTTTGAGTGCAAACATGGAAAATTAGTTTTGGCAAGCTTGCCAAAACTCTGACACCATACACTTCTGCAGTGACAGGTTCTGTTAAATTGACTCGGTATTGCTTTCTATGCAAATGCTTAATAAGTGCATCAGTATCTAAGTTAGATATTTAAAATCAAATCTAGATAATTGGTTTGGTTTTGAAAATTTGATATTTCATCAGACTATGCAGCTTCAATGATGCTTCTAGAGCACATTGAATGTAGTATCATCGGCTATTGGACGTCAAAGATACGGGCATTTTCACATATTTTTTTGGAGGTGTAATACAATAAATACCCTTACTTCTAGATCTATACCCTGACCTTCAATCTACACTCTCCCCCCCTCCCCCCCGGACGCCACTCCTCCCCTTCCACGCGGCTCACTTTCCCAGTTGTCCAACCCCACCTCCCCACCTCACGAACCCTCCCCCACATTCATACAAGCTATCACATTGGGGGCATTCGACTGGGCCCTTTCTATCCACAAGATTTACGGACGGAACGGATGGAGCCACATACACACATCCGAATCATCGGTATATGAACCCACTTCCGGTCCCAGTCGAATAGGAATTTGTTCTGAAATATTTTGATATTCGGATAGAGAGGCCCAGTCGAATGCCCCCATTCCCTTTGTCGGGCTACAATCAGATTGGCTATCTGATGTTGGCTATCTGATGTTGATACACATGCCGCTCCCATCTGACCTCTGATCTCTCAGTGTTCTCCAGTTGCTTCGACGAACAATTGCCAGCTAGTTCCACAGCAATGTGTGCTGAGCTTTGACCCTGGCTCCCATTTGCCAACCCTGCTGATTAGGCTGAGGGGACTGTGATAGCCAACCCTGCTGATTAGGCTGTCACAGTCACACCCCTCATCCATTTCACACCCCTTCTGGTGCTGTGCCGCACCTTCCCATTCCACGCCGCCATTCCCTCCATTCATTTCCATCCCAATTCCCTTCCATCCCCATCCCCTTCCATCTCCCTCTCCTTCCCTCTCTCTTCACTCCCCATTCCTTCCTTCTACTTATCTCCCTTTGCACCCTCTCCCTTTCCCTTCCCTCACTTCCCTTCCATCCCCACCCCATCCCCCCATTCCTATCCCCCATTCCTTTCATGACCTTCTCCCCTCCCTATCACCCCCACGTGCCCCCACCTCTGCCAATTTGGATTTCCACCGCTGCGTATAACTTACAGCAACATCAAAGGCCAGTTGCTCTCATACCATGGGGTGGGAGGTTAAAAATCCCTTGGGTCGGTAAAAGTGTAGACTCAGGCTTTCTCTCGACAAACTGTCTAATGGTGAAAACAAGCCTATTCAGACTTATCCATGATAGGCAGTATAAATCTTCAAGAAAGAAAACAAAAACCTTTCTCTCCCCTTCCCTCTTCCTGATTTGACCTGGACTTTGAACCCTTATCCTAAAGATAACTCCAGAAATGGACTCCCCATCCTGAAAAAACCCTTAAAAAGAGGATATTACACGACCCTCTATGTCATCTAGATCAAAAGTTGAAAATTAGCCGAAATTCAAGATGGCTCAAGCCGCCATCTTGAATTCTGAGAAATCCTAAAGGTTGCAGACGTAGCAACCAAGCTAATTCTGCTCTCCTAACCATATATAATACATTTCCATAACAAAGGTTTACAGTAGTTAACATTGCAAGGTCAACATCATGACACCTTGACTACTTCCCTACCTTTCCCTTCCATGTCATCGTTTTCTGTTCCATTCCCTCCCTTCTTCCTTTCCTGTTCCATTCCCTCCCTTCTTCCTTTCCTGTTCCATTCCCTCCCTTCTTCCTTTCCTGTTCCATTCCCTCCCTTCTTCCTTTCCTGTTCCATTCCCTCCCTTCTTCCTTTCCTGTTCCATTCCCTCCCTTCTTCCTTTCCTGTTCCATTCCCTCCCTTCTTCCATTCCATTCCTTTCCCTTCACCCTCATTATCTTCCCCTCTTCATTTCCTTCCACTCGCTTTTAATCCCTTCCTTCCCGTTCTCTCCCCGTCCCGTCTCTCCCCATCCATATCCCCCTTTCCTCCCCCTCTCCTGTCCTCCCTAGCCTTCTCTCCACTCCCTCTTGTTCCCTCTTTTCCCCTTCTCTTCTCTCCACTTCCCTTTCCTCCCCTCCCTCTCGCTCCCTGCCCTTCCCCCATCTCTTCCCTCCCTCCTTTCCCTCACCATCACAGTGTCACATTGCTCTATTTCATTATCACCGCGCATTCCCTCCCCCCCCTCTTGAATCCATCCTCTTCCCCCTCCCCCCTACAAAAATATGTAAAATAAACAAGAACAAATGATCAAAGAGCACACTCCACCTTGAAACACCTGGGCCCGTATGCATGGAGCGGTGTTAGCGAGGCAAACCGCGGTTAGGGAGGGATTTCTGGTTTAGCGCCAAAAAGTTGGTATGCATGGAGCAGTGTTAGGCCTAACACCACACGTTTAAAGTCGAATAATGTAAACCTAGCAGGGTTACAGCGGTGTTAGTGTTAGGTTAGTGTCAGGATGGAGACCAAACTATTCAATGCTATCATATTTAACAGAATTAAATACGCAATAAGTGAAATTTAATCAAATTAACCCTAAAAACGAAGCGAAATTCACGCCGCCGCTACATCGGTGGAGATATTAATATTTTTGAATCGACAAATGTAAAGTAAACAAATCGCCGCCGCCGCATGGACGTCGATATCCATACTGTCCATTGCCGCCGCCGCCGAATCGGCGGTTATATATTAGGCCCAAATCTATTCAATGCTGTCATATTTAACAGAATTATGTATGCCATAAGTGAAATTTGATCAATTTAACCCTAAATCCGAACCGATATTAACACCGCCGCCGCATTGGCGATATTATTCATATTGTCGAATCGAGGGATTTCCCAAATCTATAAATACATTCACGTTTAGCTAACACTCACCGTTTAAGCGCCCATGCATACGGCGTGACATACTTCGTGATGCCCCTGATAACTGGTGGTAGCTAACCCTGTGTTAGAGGGATAACACCACACGCCGCTAACACTGCTCCATGCATACGGGCCCTGATCAACCTAATAAAGGATGCTAACCACAAAGCGGTAGTTGAAGAAAATGCAAATGTATCCTTTATCCCATAATCGAAAATCCACTACTACCGTATATGTCCCAAGAGACGCGCATTGCACGAGTGCAGACACATGGATGCGCGTCTATTCAAAGTTAGAGAATTTCATGGATTTGTTTTTGTCATGCCTCCAAAATAAAGTGGGATTGTCTTATTTTATGTTCATTCAGTTAGAATATTATCATAACTGTCGAGTTGTTTTTGTCGTGCCTCTGAAATAAGGTAGGATTGTCTCATTTTATGTGCATTCAGTCTGAATATGATAGTACATTTTTATTTGTTTGTTTCGTGCCTCTGAAATAAAGTGGGATTGTCTTATTTTATGGGCATTCAGTCTGACTATGATCGTACATTTGTGCGTGCTTTCAATCTTGAAATGGGGTGTGTGCTTCTATTGGGTAGCGTGCTTCTATTGGGACATATACATTAACCATAAGCGTAAGTCATACTTAAAATATTATTGTCTCCTCACATGCATAATCATAAAATCAATGAAATATTGTAAAATCAAATGATTACCCACCAGTCCACATGTACAAAGCAAAGTTCCCATAATATTTGTAAACCTGATAGTTACTTACGTTTTTATTTAGTTAATTACCTTTTTATTATCTATATTGTCCATATCATTTCATCATCTCATTCACAAATAGGTCAAATAGGCCATAACCCTTAAAGCTGAAAGATCAGAGCCTTAGTGCTGAAGAAGATTGGTTGGTTGCTTGTTAGAGTTTTATGTCCTGGCAACACCTAAGGTCAAATAAGGACGGATACCGACTTGGGACAGTGCGCACTCATGGCGACTTTATAGTGATGCTCCATTGGGAGACCAAGTCACCAGCACCATGGCCTGATATTCCATTCAGTCACATTATCCTGACACCGAGCCAACCAGTCCTTGCACTATCCTAATAATGCCGAACACCTGGCTAGGAAGCGAAACATATAATTGTTTAAGTCATTTGTTTGATTCGACTGGGGTTCGAATCTCAAACCGGAGGGTTTTGAATCCCACGATCTACCAAAACTGGAGACAGACGCTCAACTCATTCGGCCAGCCCCGTCTGGTGCTGAAAAAAGATGTTATTCAACTGGAATATAAAAACGCCAAAATAACCCCAATTACTTGGTCCTTCTCTAAATTGCCCTTTCCACCTTTTACGCCAATTGCTATTTATTTGCTCCAATTAGATTGCTCCTGATATATTTGCATTCAATTGCAGATGATGTGATTATGTCCAACTTCATCTTATTTGATGACGTTCATGGTCCCAGCTACTAACTCTGGCCACTTGAAATCGCAGTTTATTTCATGATTTGTTTTCTTCTCACTGCATTTGCAGAATTATATTTCAGCACACCGACCACGGTGGCCGAATCCGTAGAGTGCGGGACCCGCGTGTGGGAGATCGGGAGTTTGGTTCCCCATCGCGTAAAACCAATGACTTATATAATTCATATTTGTCGCTTCCTAGCCTGGCATTTGGCATTAATAGGATAGGGCAATGACTGGTTAGCTCAGTGTCAGGATAATGTGACTGAGTGGGATATCGGGTCAATGTGCCGGTGGCCTGATTTCTCAGTGGGGCAGCACTATAAAGTCACCATGAGTGCCTACTGGCACAAGTCGGTACCAATCCTGATATGACCTTAGATCTTGCCAGGACATAAAACTCCAACAACCACCCAAACATATTTCAGCACAAATTGGCACCTTTTCTCTTTCCGTGGAAATTCGAGGCAAATATGTTTGTAGTCGGTGATAATTGACCATTAGCAGATGGCGCCACGTGAGAGAAAGAGGAACTAAAACCTCAGATACTATTTATAAATTGTTTTCTGTTAGTCTGTTGTGTGTACATTACTTGATTAAGCAGGGGCAAATTAGTCGCATACAATTGGTATTTCTGATTCCACTGCTGCTTGCCTTATGCTAATAATGCAAAACGCCAGGCTAGGTAGTAACCCGTATCAATTTTAAAGTTAGTTGTTTGACTCGGTCAGGATTTGAACCAGGTGGTTCGAATCCCATGACGTACCAACACTCATTTGGCCATTCCGTTTCATGGTTGTCATACTACATAGCCCGGATGAAATATAATTGTTAGTAGAACATGTCCCTGTGGGTATCTCCATAAGTTCATTATAGAAAAAGTATGTATTATATAGCATATCTTCCCTCTACAGCCCAGGTACTTATAATATAAATATCTGATTCCCTCACAGATGGGTTGAGGAAGTCAATAAAACATCCATATCCCGTGCAGCAGGTCATGCGATCGATCCCTGGGGAATATATAGTCACATCAAACCAACCGCTAATGCATTGCATAACCGGGGTTATGTACATATTGTAGTAGTCTACACTGACCTCTCAGGCAAGCAGCCGCATAGACAGATAGGTGTGGGTAGGGTGATTGTATCAGAGGGCTTTGATAGTGTAATGGTTTGCAGGCTAATGGCAAAATACAGTCAGCTCTGGTTAATCCAACAATTTTGCCTACCGATACGATTTCAGGTGTAATGGATTTCCACAATTTTAATCAATGCTAATTTCTCTGGTTAATCCGACATGCCAGTTGGAAGTGTCCTAAATTTAAAGTACAGGTTTGGATGTTATACCTTGTTGGTTAGAATTTCAACATTTTTCTGATTTCCAGAATAAAGGTATTTATCAAACATTAACACTGCAGTTAAATCGTATGAATATTCTCATTAAGTAGGAGAAATAAAGGCTACATATACTATTATATTTTATTTATAGAATAATATGTCGATGAATGAAATAATGTGATAATTATAGACCAGATAATAATCCACATTTGGTGTAACTTAAACCCGATGTAAAGTCCACGGCTCAAATCTGTCGTTGTGTAAGTAGGCTATGGTGAAATCAATACAGGCAAAAAGAGAAAGGAAGAGTATAAAGAGTGAAAGAAGAGAGAGAGCCAAGCCCTCAGGTGTGTTCTTTATATGGTACATGGATCCAGTATGGCATATCACCTGACCACATTCTCCCAATGAGAATCAAGCATCTACAGCTCTACCAATGAGAAACAAGCATTTCTGGTCCCCATGGTTACAGTGATCTGCCCACCACCACCAAGCGGCATGGCTCCCTTCATCGCCACCTGCCCTGAGCTGAGTGTGTGGTGATCCATGACTAGCAGAGGGGGGAGCGGGTGTGGGTGGAGCTCCAAGTGCCCCTTACACACTATCTTACTAACATCACAATGTCTATTTACCAATGAGTCAAGTACCACCAGCAACTACATAAACACATCTATGCACCTGGCCCTATATACCTTTTTCATAAATAGAACAGTTGCATTCCCCCACCAATGCATCATTGTCGGAATATTTTACACCTATACAGTTTTTAAAAAAAACACATAATCAAACACATTGACATTTCTGGAGAGAAATGAATGAATATTCAGACTATTTGCGATAGAGAAAGCCCATGAAGAAAATTACAGTTTATGTATAATTGCTCTATAGAACCCCCCGACACCCCCCACCCCCCAACAAAAACACCAAAACAAACACACAACAACAAACTTTGGTTTTCAGAACTTCAGATTTCAGAATTTCGGATAAAGGAATATGGACCTGTAATACCGGTCAAATGGTCCAAGTTAGTATCATTACTCGAGACCGATAGAATATCTCGGACACCACCGAAAACAGCGCCATTTGACAATGGTGGTGCAATAAAGAATCAAACCCATTCGGCAAGGCGCACTCATCATTCCCTCACAACAGCGTCCCTCCGTCACACCACCTGTCAGTATATCTTCCTTATAGGGGCATCGTGTCTAGTGATGCGCATACCCATCTCCATTACGGATCCACCACCCAACCCTCATCCAGTCCTTCATGGCCCAACATTCTCTGATCCCCTCATAATAAATACCAATGACGTGGTAACCATTTACCTCTGTGGAACCTCCTCGGACGCGATAGCTGAATCCGTAAAGCGCAGGGCTCCTCCTGTGTGGAAGACCGAGAGTTTGATTCCAGGTCTAGTCATACCAGTGACTTACAACATTGATACTTGCCGCGTCCTAGCCTGGCGCTCGGCATTTTTAGGATAAGGCAAGGACTTGTTATCTCAGTGTCAGGATAATGTGACTGAGTGGGATATCACATCATAGTGCTGGTGGCCTGGTCTCCCAGTGGGGCAGCACTATAAACTTGCCATGAGTGCGCACTGTCAACATTCGGTACCCATCCTGATATAACCGTAGATGTTGTTAGGACATGAAACAACACCAACCAACTAAATTTGGATCCTCTCACCCACTGTTGTGACCGGACGCGCGAGCTGAATCGGTAAGGACGCTGGTTTCCCATGGCTGAAGTTTGGCCATTTAAATTCCGGGCGATTCAAACCAATGATTGATTGGTGGTTGCTTTATACCCCTGTCACACTACGACGTGACGAGCCAACGTGAGCCTAACGTGATCATTTTTCGTCATGACGTTGGGTTACGTCATGATCACGTCAAAATGATGTTAGAATGACGTCGAGCTACGTCACATTATGTCGTGTTACGTCGAGTTACGTCAAGGTTTTGGACATGTTCAAAACTTTGGACGTAGGTCGAACGTAAGGGTTTACGTTCGCCGTACGTTCTGTTCACGTTCAGTGAACGTCAATGATGTTAAACGGACGTTATTTCAACGCTGCTCACTACGTTCAACTACGTTCCACTACGTTGACCCACATTAAACCAAGTGCAAAAGCCTACGAGGCTTAATGGGAACGTCAGGAGAACGTCAGGAAAACGTCAGGAGAACGTCAGGAGAACGTCAGGAGAACGTGCATTCAACGTACGTTCAACGTCTCATTACATAGCTAACGTCATGTAACGTTCTTCTGGCGATGGAATAACGTTCATAACGTTCCGTGAGCGTAGTGACGTTGTCCTCTCTCGTGACTGACGGTATCACTACGCTTTACCAACGTTACGTTCTCGTCCACTACGCTGCATCCACGTTCAACTTGTGCCCAAATTTGCATACTACGCCGAGAAGTTCAACGTTCTTCACGTTCTCCCTACATTGACGTCGTTACGTCGTAGTGTGACAGCCCCATTACGCCGTGTTGGCAGCATAGGCCATATTCACGGCGAGAGACTTATCAAATGTATGCTTGTCACTACCTGGTAGCATTACGAATCCAGTGTTAGGACTGGTTTGCACAATATTAGGATAATATGACTGGGTGGGATATTGGATCATGGTGCTGGCAGTCTAGTCTCCCAATGTGGCAGCACTATAAAAATCATCAACTCTGATTTTAGATCTTGCTAGGACATAAAACCCCAACAATGAAACAAACGTGTTGGTTTGATACATCCTGGTTTGGTTTCATTGATTGTGGTATAATATCCCAGCAACAGTAGCGGTTATAACAGGATGGGTACGCCATGACTTTTACCAGTGTGCGCTCATGGCTACTTTATAGTGCTGCCTCACTGTGACAATGCAACTCTGGTCACCAAGACTACTTAGTCACATTATTCTGGCACTGAACTCACCGCAGATAACTGGATCAGGTGGTCAAACGGGTAGAACACTCAAATTGAATTGAATATTATTTTACCACCAATTATGGTTGGATGGGTTTGGTCAAGCTGCCACTTTGGGCTGAACTTCCTGTCGGAATACCCAAGAGAATCTCTCCAAACCGACAATGACCAACTAACAAAAATATCTAAACAATTAAAGAGTTTCAGACATAACATCAGGATAAACCAGCAACAAGACCAACAAGAACTTGTATAATTAGCCTCACTATTATACTATGATAGTCATACTTACCTAGTATAGATCCAACAGGCAATTGGACCACACACAGATGTGCTGATGATCGTAAAGAGATGCAAGCCGCAGAGGTATGGCCATATTTCGCATTCATCAGGTCTGTCCAAAACCATCTCGAAAGGCGCAGATAAAGGGAGAAGAAGACGATGCAGACTATGGAAGAGCTGGGAACATTAATTAATGGACAGGCGTAGAGTTCGGAAAGTCCCAGGGGGGAGTGGAGAACCAGGGAAAATAGCCTGCCTTACAATGCAATAGCACCTTTACAGCCAACTCCAACCTCCTCACCATAGCAATGCCATGACACCCCACACACCACATGTCCACCTCACACGACAGCAGTACTGATACAGCCAACTCCACCCTCCTCACCACAGTCCACCTCACACCACAACATCACCATGGCAGCCAACACGCCCTCCTCATCATAGCAACACCATGACAACCCATACCCCACATGCCCCCCCCCCCCCCTCACACCACAAAAGCACCACCGCCTCATACCATAACAGTACTGATACATCCCACTCCGCCCTCCTCACCATAGCAACACCATGAGGACCCACACAACACATGTCTACCTCACACCACAACAGCACACCCACATCTAACTCCACCCTCCTCACCACAGCAACACCATGACAACCCACACACCACATGATCCCTCACAGCAGAACAGCACCATCACAGCCAACTCCACCGTCCTCACTATAGCAACACCATGAGAACCCACATACCACATGTCTACGTCACACCACAAGAGCACACCCGCATCTAACTCTGCCCTCCTCACCACAGCAACAACATGACAACCCACACACCACATGGCCCCCTCACAGCAGAACAGCACCATCACAGCCAACTCCACCGTCCTCACTATAGCAACACCATGAGAACCCACACACCACATGACAACCCACACCCCACATGACCACCTCACACCACAAAATCACCCAATAACTGCACCCCCATAACTATAGAAACCCCACCACACCCCACACACTCCCTCACCCCTAATCAAGGCATCACCATCACAGCCAACACAGCCCTCTTCACCATAGCAACACCTCACACCACAACATCACTGCTACAGCCAACTCCCTCCCCCTCACAATGGCAACCCTGTGGCAACCCCATGGCAATCCCATGGCAACCCCATGACAATCCACACACCACCTCACCACCTCACCCCTACTCCTAAATCCAGGATCGTCACAACCAACATTTCACCCTCCTCACCTTAGCTACGCCATGACAACCCACACCCCAGGGACCCCTCGCCGGCAAAAGCCACCCCCTCCTCTTCAACCTACCGGCTTGACAGTTTCTTCTGAGCTGCCCATTAAACAGACGGGATGGCCGAATGAGTTGAGCGTCCGTCTCCCATTTTGGCAGATCGTGGGATACAAACCCACGGGTTCAAACCCTGGTCGACTCAAACCAATGACTTACAAATTGATATTTGTCGCTTCCTATCCAGGCGCTCGGCATTATCAGAAAAGGCCAAGGACTGGTTGGCTCAGTGTCAGGATAACTAGACGAAGTGGAATATGAGGTCATGGTGCTGGCGCCCTGATCTCCCAGCGGGGCAGGACTATAAAGTTGCTATGAGTGTGCACTGTCGCAAGTCGGTACCTGTCCTTATCTGACCTTAGATGTTGCCAGGACATAAAACTGCAACAACCAACCCATGCAGTATCCTCACAGCCAACACCTACCCCCCCCCCCTTTCCTCACCATAGCAACGCCATGACAACCCACACCCCACGTGACCCCTAACCGTCAAAAGCCACACCTTCACCCCCCCCCCCCCCCAAACACACACACTCACCACACCCACCCTCTTCAACGCATCGGCCTCTTGTTGATTCACACTTTTCCTGAGCTACCCACCGCAGCCCCGTGCCTACCCCATTGTCCCCCCCCCCCCCCCCCCAGCTCCCCCCCCCCCCAGTCCCCCCGCTTCCCCCGCTCCCCCCCGCCCCCGCCCCCCCCACACACACTCTCTCATTGCCTCTTCTGCTCAATCCGGCTCTGCCACTCACCACCCAGCTCACACATGCAGGCCTGGAACAGCGGGCTGGTCCCGTCTTACTCACAAACCAGACACGCAACTAGCAGGTGGAAATGTGGTTGTTGTTGGTTGTTGTTTTACGTCCCAGCAACATTTATGGTCATATCAGAACGGGAATTGAAAAGGAAGCTAAACAATCATTAACAAAAAAAAAAAAAGTGACTCAATCCAATAAAAGGACTGAGGAAGCCTGCATCTGGATTTTTAGTTATTTACAAGTTTAGTGACAGAAATGCCTACACACGCAGACATCCTATTAATACGATATATACAAGATATATAGATGCTACATATCATGCATGTGTGATATATATGATATATAGGATATACATAGGATATATATAGGATATATATAGGGTATATATATATAGGATATCCATTGGATATGTAGTGGTCTGCCCTGACCTCTCAGACAAGAATCGCATAGACAGGTTGATTGATTGATTGATTGGTGGTTGCTTTACGCCGTGTCGGCAGCATAGGCCATATTCACGGCGAGCATAGACAGGTAGGTGTGGGTAGTGGTGTGGTGACATCAGGGACGCTAGGTGGTGTAATGGTTAGCACACTGGCCGGGAATTCAAAAGAGATGTGGGCTCGAGTCCCGCTCTAGGTGCAATATTTCCCATTTTCATCACCCCCCCTCCCCACAAGAGATGTTGAATGCCAAGTGGAGGCGACACTGTCGACATACATGGTTTGTTGGTTGTTGGGAGTTTTAGGTCCTGACAACATCTAAGGTCATATCAAGACAGACACCGACTTGTGACAGTGCACACTCATGGTGACTTTATAGTTCTGCCATACTGGGATACAAACTTATGAGGCTGCCAGCACCACGACCTGCTATCACACTCAGCCACATTATCCTGACACTGGGCCAACCCGTCCTTGTCCTCTCGTGATAATGCCAAGCGCCTGGACTAGGAAGCAACAACTATCAATTTTTAAGTCATTGAATTGACTCGACCAGGGTTTGAACCCCTGAGTTCGAATCCTATTATCTGCCCAAATCCCGAAGAGACGGATGCTCAACTCATTCGGCCATCCTGTCTTGTAGGGCAGACATAGAAGACATACAATATATATATATATATATATATATATATATGAGACTGTCTCAAAAGGTGCTAAGCAATATGGGACAAAACTTTGTCCATAGTAACGATCAACACACTGTCTACTTATGCATTTGCTCAGGATAAACTGATTTGTTTTTTACATGGTGTTTCATAATCCCAATAGAATACGTATTGATTTGAAGCAAATGTCCTTGTGTTTTCAGTGTAACCGTTTCTGTGCTGTTTTGTGTCAATCGTTACTATGGACACAAAAAACGAAGATTTAGCACCTTTTGAGACAGGCTCATATATATATATATATATATATATATAATATATATCAGCATTTCCGTTCATTTCTATCCACATATGTTCTTACAGATATATATTATGTAGTATTTTATGTAATAAAATTCGTGCTTTTTAGTGCTGGCTTCTTAGTACGACGCCGGCCAGACGGTAAGCTGTGGACACCACCACGGCTGCGCCATGGAGGAGTCTGGAAAACACCCCTGACCCGCGACGATAAAACAAAGCCGGGTATCTCGGTGGGCCTACCCGGGGTGCTGGAGGAGCCCCCACTTACCAACAGTTCACCACATCAAGTTTCACTAACATTTCAGTTTGTTTGCGGATTTGTTCATAGTTTTTTAAAGGTAATAGACCGGGCGCGGTGGCCGAATCTATATGCGGGAGATCGGGAGTTCGGTTCCCAATCAAGTCAAACTAATGACATCACATTTTTACTCATCGCTTCCTAGCTTGATACGCGGCTTTAATATGATAGGGCAATGACTGGTTAGCTCAGTGTCAGGATAATGTGACTGAGTGGGATATTGGGTCATGGTGCCAGTGGCCTGACTTTGCAGTGGGGCAACACTATAAGGTCGCCATGAGTGCACACTGTCACAAGTCAGTACCCATTCTAATATGACCTTAGATGTTGCCAGGGTGTAAAACACCAACAACCAACCAATCCACATGGGAAGCCGGCACTCTACTGCACTCTATCGCTTCTACTGCCATCGCATCTGGTTCCTAGTATTTGATAGAGAGAGAAACAAACCCAAAGTTAGTCAATTAAAATATAACTTATTTCAAACTCAAGTACAGTGGATTAAATTGATCAACCAAATATATTTGAGCCTGTCTCAAAAGGTGCTAACTCTTCATTATTATCTCCATAGTAAGGATTGACACAAAACAGCACAGAAACGGTTACGCTGAAAACACAAGGACATTTGCTTCAAATCAATATGTATTCTATTGGGATTATGAAACACCATGTAAAAAACTAATCAGTTTATCATGATCAAATGCATAAGTAGATAGTTGTATTGATCGTTACTATGGACAAAGTTTTGTCCCATATTGCTTAGCACCTTTTGAGACAGTCTCATTTATCTTTAAAAAGAACCCACAGAAACCCCAAACCACTCGAATATGCACCTATAATCAAAGGATGTAATACAAAAACATATAAACAACAAAATGAAATAGAATAAGTTCTAATTGTCATTACTATGCATTGCGCTAAGAAAAACACTAGGAAATTAAAGCAGCTAATTATGTAACTTTAATATGGCTGGCATTAACAACTATATCAGTGTCTCACACGACAGCGATAATTATGTAATCACTGAAGAACCAGCCAACTGAGGCAACTGCTTAACAATCTTGTTCTTAATGTTTTGGTCTAATTGGCATATTTGGATTCAATTAACTCGTCGAACTGCTTCCTTCCCCCGAGTCATGAGAGCCCATGGACTTGTGTGGATTTCTTGTGATGTGTTTGTTGGGGTTTTACGTGCTAGCAACATCTAAGGTAATATCATCATTTAACTGCTTGAACTGTTTCTTTTCCTCGAGTCATGAGAGGACATGGAATTGTGTGGATTTCCTGTGATTTGTTCATTGGGGTTTTACATGCTAGCAACATCTAAGGTCATATGTGGACGGGTACTGTTTTATGACTGCACACACACATGGGGATTTTATAGTGCTGCCCCACTGAATGATTGGACTTCCAGCACCATGACCAGATATCCCATTCAGTCATATTATCCTGATCTTGAGCAAACAAGGTTGTTTGTTGTTTTACGCCCTAGCAACATCTAAGGTCAAAACTGGATGGGTACCGACTTGCAACAGTGCACAGTCATGGGAACTTTATAGTGCTGCCCCACTGGGAGACCAGGCTGCCAGCGCAGTGACCCAATATCATACAGTCACATTATCCTGATACCAAGCAACAATTCATTATCCTAGCTTATTGTCGTGGGGGTGATGACAATGGGAAATACTGCGCCTAGAGCGGGACTCGAACCCACATCTCTTTGCATTCCGGGCCAGTGTGCTAACCATTACACCACCTAGGCTCCCTGATATCAATACACTCCCCAGGCCTACCTGTCTATGTGGTTACTTGCCTGAGAGGTCAGTGCAGACCACTACACTCGTCCCCCTGGAATTGTAAGTCTTGTAATGCTTACAATTACATACATACAGGCAATGCACTAACACATACATACACAGGGTAGGTTCAACAACCATACAGCGCAAAGCTTGTACAGGATCATGGTCACGGCAACCAGTGTCATGGGGGTGATGAAAATGGGAAATATTGTGCCTAGAGCGGGACTCGAACCCACATCTCTTTGCATTCCGGGCCAGTGTGCTAACCATTACACCACCTAGGCTCCCTGATATCAACACACTCCCCACGCCTACCTGTCTATGTGGTTACTTGCCTGAGAGGTCAGTGCAGACCACTACACTCGTCCCCCTGGAATTGTAAGTCTTGTAATGCTTACAATTACATACATACAGGCAATGCACTAACACATACATACACAGGGTAGGTTCAACAACCATACAGCGCAAAGCTTGTACAGGATCCTGATCACGGCAACCAGTGTCGTGGGGGTGATGAAAATGGGAAATACTGCGCCTAGAGCGGGACTCGAACCCACATCTCTTTGCATTCCGGGCCAGTGTGCTAACCATTACACCACCTAGGCTCCCTGATATCAATACACTCCCCACGCCTACCTGTCTATGTGGCTCCTTGCCTGAGAGGTCAGTGCAGACCACTACACTTATTAATGCCAAGCGCCAGGCTAGGTAGAGATTAGTATCAATTTGATGTCATCGTGTAAAAATATACGGATTTTCGGTTCGGATCTATATATTGGCAGAGAGCATTCCTATTCTCGGTCGACGGAGTGGAGACCAAATTTATGTAACAGAGAAGCAATGGGTGCCCCACTCGCTGTGTGACATAAGAGAATATGTGGAAAATATGATAACACACAGTGCCCGAGATTATGATGTGATGTTCATATGTAAGAGATAGTTAATGTTTATTGAAATGTTCCCTCTATGCACCAGTAAGAGTGCAAGTGGAGGGGAAGGACATTTTTAATATATGTTTATTGTAACTGTCTGCAACTACCTGTTACCACGGAGCCGATGGGCAAGCAAACCCAGCCATCCTGCATACATTATAGACACCACCTGTAGCTGGGGTTGAGTGACATCTGGCCCCTATTAGGGCATCGCCCTCCCACCCCACCCAGGCTGTAGAGGGTGTCTGATTGGCTGGGTGAGGGAGGACCAGTCACCTGCATCCCTTACACCTGACACACAGACCTCACTCTAGGCATTATTTCATTCACTTCTTCCTAGCTAGGCACTCTAGCAGGAGGCACTCTTCTCTTGTCCAGGAACCCAGACACTCTGTCTGAGGCTCCACTTTCTATATGCAAACTAGCAGCAGCTATTCCAAAGGCACTGAGCTGTGTGCAACAACCCTGAGATTCCGGTTCAATGGGTTGTAGGCACTGATTCCTATACACACTAACAAGAGTAATGAGGATCTGTGTGGACAGTAGGTAAGGAGTGAGGGTGATAGGTCACTAGTAGGCGAACAGGAGTTGATGCCAATAAAACACAACTTCTTCACTGTCAATCTTGCATGACTTGTCTTCCCTTTCTTCCTTATGAGTTTGTTGAGAGGGGCATCAGGTGGGAACTGACAGACAGTTGTCAGAACGCACTGGGGAAGAGTAAGTGATATCTGGGGCTCTGACGGCTGAGTCACCAAGATATTACAATTGCTTTGATTTGGCTAGGATTCAAACTCCCGGTCTTCCACACAGGAAGCCTGCAATCTCCTGCTTCCGGTGAGCAAACTGTGTCCTATTCTATTCATGTCCTTGGCCTATCCTATTCCTGTCATTGTCTTATCCTATTCATTGCATTGTCCGATCCTATCCATCTCTTGTCATATCCTATTAATACCCTTGGCTTATCCTATTCATGTCCTTGTCCTATCCTATTCATGGCATTGTCCGATCCTATTCATATCTTGTCCTATCATATTCGTGTCATTGTCCTATCCTATTCATGTCAACCCACTCCCACCCTGATTCCCCCCACCACTGACTGGAGGAGTTCAGCCAATGAAATGCCATGTCACTGTCTCTGACTGAGGAGACTCCCAGCAACTGTATACCTGTATTTTGAATGTGTTCCATCTGAATAAAAGAGCTGGGCAGGGGGTGTGGCAGGCACTTGCTGTAGACTACATCACCATTCCAGCGGCGTGGTGCATTGTGGGATGCGTCAAAGCAAAACAAAACCACAAGAAGCACATGGCACATGCTAATGCACTGGGTGCAGTTATGAAATGTGCTAGTTTCATCTCATCTCAGCTCTTGTTTGAAACATAGAACATTAACTAAAAAAAAAAATATAATAAATTAAGATATTAATCTTGTGTCCAGCATTGCATTTACATCGATATAATCAGCACATCTTATGCCAGGTGCATTTAGATTTAGACAAATCTGGGCACTCACACTAGTGTTAGAGCCAGAGCCAGAGTCAGTTTTACTTATTTTATTCATCATTTTATTTATATCCTATGGTTAATGACATATGTAGAAATAGAAAATGAGTAGGGTTAATCAGATATTGCTTATATATTTCTTTGGAACAAGTTTTTGTTGACACATTTGACAATTTAATATTTAGAACAAGAATTACTTATGGTTAATCAATGGTGATGTAAACATGAGCCTGTAAAGTGACTGAAATTGTATGTTTCTTAGCTCAAAATGCTTAATTATGGAGAGTTGTGTCTTAAACATATTCATTATATTATTATATTGCATCTTTCCGTCCATGTTTGTGCCAAATTGTTATGTATTTTTATAAATTTTGAATCAAATCAAAGTTTTGCCCTACTTTTATCGGCAATCTCAATGGTTGTATGGCTTTGCTTTGCTGCCAATGCCGTTTTCAGCGCATGCGCACTCGGAATGGTGATCTCGTCTATTCGGACCGCACTTCGTCCACACCTGTCTATCTCCTCTCTGCAGGCCATGCTCTTCCTTGATAATGTCTGAAAAGAGTTCCCCAAAGGGGAGCCCGCCAGCATTTCACTTTCTACTCTTACTCTGTCCATGTCTTTGGCTCGCCGGTTGGTCACCATAGAGCAAAGGGACCCATTCCTTTGACTCAACTTTCCTCATTTCTCTGTCCTATACTCCACCCTCTGTTTTTTCTACCGGGCTTATTTCTCCCCCTGGTCAAGAGAGTTGTTTGCTTGGGTGGGGCCCTGTAGCTTATCGTTTCTGTTGCTTTGTTCTTATTGCTGGAACCTGATGGACCCACCTTTACCCAGGCCCTTCCTCCTGAACCCTTGCTGCTGTTACCGGATACAAGTGTTCTGCTACCACCGGACTGGAGTGATTTGGGGCCACCCCAACGATTCATCATTTTGAACACCCTAAAGACATCCCCAGCTTCTACAACCATCCCACCTGAAGATTAATCTTCAACCAAAGATTGGACCGATATATCGGGGCCTTTCTATATTGCTGCACTTTTGCAGCCGGTAACGGTCGTAAGGTTACAAACCCCCCAAAAGCAAAGTGTGGCAAGCAGATCTCCTGGAGACAGCACAGCAGGAGGAGCCAGCCACCCCTCCCTACTAGACTTTACCACACTTAATTTCTGTTGGGTTACTATTTCTTGGAACTGATATAGTAAGCAGATATAGTAAGCAGATATAGTAAGCGGATCATCGCTTGAGTAATATCATACCTGCATGCTTTCCGGCCTCCACACACAGAAGTTAGGGTTCTATTTCCTATGAAGATTCTAGCGTGTAAAATACAGCTAGTTAACACTATGTTTGTTTGTTGTTGTTTTACGTCCTAGCAACATCTATGGTCACCCTTCCTAGGTGGTACTGTTTTTTCTTTCCATTGTCTCTAAACAAAGACACATAGAAAAAGACATATGTCAGAGTAAACTATTAAAAAGGATGTGAGATCGTCTATTCTTAGAATAAATCGATAGGAAACAAATAGCTGGTTAAATTATCCGTTATCAGGAGATTTATACTGGCACTATATAAGACATTCCATCCCCATCCCACAATCTGGCCTCCTACACAGGTGCGTTGGTGCTTATTTAAGGCGTTTTTTTTACCTCATCGCAAGATCTTATGTCATTATAGAACGGCCACACACACACATACACACACATAGAACGCTTGATTAATACAGATGGTTTGTCAGTAGTTTACCCCGTAGTATTATCTAAGGTCATATCAGGACAGTTACCGACTTGTGAGAGTGCGTAATGCAAGGCAGCTTTATAGTGCTTCCCCAATGGGAGACCGTTCCACTGGCACCATGACCTGACAGCCCACTCAGTCACATTATCATGACACGGAGCCAACCGGCCCCTTAACCTATCCTAGCAAGACCAACCACAGGGCTAAGACAGTAACAACTATCAAAAACTATCATTGTTTTGGGGAGTTTGGTTTAGATTAAACTGGGATTGAACACACAACCTCCATCATGTGAAGCAAGTGCTCTACCAATTCGACTACCACCTCAGGTCGCTCTACATACACTTCAGCGTGTCCCATTTTGGTAGATCGTAGGATTCGAACCCACAGGTTCGAACCCTGGTTGAGTCAAACCAATGACATCCAATTTTATACTTCTTGTTTTCTAGCCAGGAGCTCAGCAATATTAGGATAGGACAACTACTGGTTGGCTCGGTGTAAGGATAATGTGACTGAGTAGGATATCAGGTCATGGTGCTGGTGGTCTGGTGCCCAGTGAGGCAGCACTATAAAGTCACCATGAGTGTGCACTGTCACAAGTCGGTACCCATCCTCGTATTAACTTAGATGTTTCCAGGATGTAAAACTCCAACAACCAACCGATCTACATAAAGACGCACTATCAGTCACCTTCAGCGTAGCCACTAACCAGGAAAGAAGAGAACCAGACTTACGGAATGGACAGCGAATTCGCTTGGCCGGCCCCCTCATACCAACCTCCCAACCTCCCAACCTCCTACCCTCCCAACCTCCCAAACCCTGACTGCAGTTTCTATTCATTCCCCCCGATAATCTCAGCGAAATAAATCTTGGTTCCGGGAAAAAGCACATAATCTAAACAAAGCGACAAATAGACAGTGCTCCAGATTCATGTTGTTAACCTTATCCTCTCCCTTCCGTTGTCCTTTCTGTCATTTTACCCATCTTGTCCCTCATTCTTTGCTTCTCTATTGTCCCTCATTCTTCACAGCTCTCTTTTCACTCATTCTTCATGGCTCTCTTTTCCCTCATTCTTAGCTTCTCTCTTTTCACTCATTCTTAGCTACTCTCTGTTCCCTCATTCTTAGCTGCTCTCATTTCACTCATTCTTTGCTGCTCTCTCTTCGCTCATTCTTAGATGCTCTATTTCACTCATTCTGCACCACTCTCTTTTCACTGATTATTTGCTGCTATCTTTTTGTTCATTCTTAGCTGCTCTCTTTCCCTCATTCTTCACTGCTCTCTTTTCCCTCATTCTTCACTGCTCTCTTGTCCTTCATTCTTATGTGCTCTCTTTTCCCTCATTCTTCACTGCTTTCTTTTCCTCATTCTTCACTGCTCTCTTTTCCCTCAGTATTCACTGTTCTCTTGTCCTTCATTCTTAGCTTCACTCTTTTACCTCATTCTTCGCTGATCTCTTTTTCCTCATTCTTCACTGCTCTCTTTTCCCTCATTCTTTGCTGCTCTCTTTTCCCTCATTATTCACTGCTCTTTTCCCTCATTATTCACTGCTCTCTTTCCCTCATTCTTCACTGCTCTAGTTTGCCTCATTATTTGCTGTTCTCTTTCCCTCATTCTTCGCTGCTCTCTTGTCCTTAGTTCTTAGCTGCTCGGTTTTCCCTCATTCTTCACTGCTCTCTTTTCCCTCATTCTTTGCTGCTCTCTTTTCCCTCATTCTTCGCTGCTCTCTTTTCCCTCATTCTTCACTGCTCTCTTTACCCTCATTATTTGCGGTTCTCTTGTCCCTCATTCTTCGCTTCTCTCTTGTCCATCATTCTTAGCTGTTCTCTTTTCCCTCATTCCTCACTGTTTTCCTTCCCCTCATTCTTCACTGCTCTCTTTCATTCATTCTTTACTGCTCTAATTTCCGTGATTCTTCACTGCTTTCCCTGATTCTCCCTTCTTTCCACATTCTCCACCCTCACCCTCCTCTCTTTCTTCTCCCTCTGCTCACTACTTCTCTCCCTCATTCTCCCTCGTTTCAATCCATTTCCTCCTTTCCCTCAATGTCCTCTCCATTCTCCGCCCTTGACTCTATCTCCTCTCCTAGCTCTCCTTCCTCTCCTGCTCTCTCTACTCTATGCATGTCCTCTCTCATTTACTTCCTCTCTCCCCTCTCCTATATCATATCCTTTCTTTTCTTTCCCTCCCTCTTTGTACTTCATCCTCTCCCACCCTCCCAACCCCCTTTCCTTTCTCCTCTGTCCTCTCTTTTCACTCCTCTTTCTCGTCCGCTCCCTCCTTTCTCTACTCTCTGTGCTCTCTGTGCTTTCCCTGCTCTTCATTCACTACTCCTCTCTTTCCTCTCTATCCGCTCTATCATCACCATTTCCTATCTTTCCACAAGACGCGGTGGCCGAATCGATAGAATGCAGGCTTCTTGTGTGGAAGGTCAGGAGTTTGATTCGCGATCAAATCAATGACTTATAAAATCGGCAAAACCAGTTCCTTATACTATTTATACTTGTCTTTAGCTAACCTGGCACTCGGCAGTAAAAGGATAGGACAAGGACTGGTCAACTCAGTGTCAGGGATTATATGACTGAGTTGGATATAGGGTCATGGTGCCGATGGGATAGTCTCACAGTGGGGTAGCACTATAAAGTCACCATAAGTACACACTGTCACAGATCGGTACCCGTCCCGGTATGACCTTTAATGTTGATAGGACGCAAACCAACAACACACAAACAATTAATTATCCCAATTCATGGATATACAAATGTAATTAATTCAATCCGCTATCCCTTCTTGGCTAGCGACTGCTTGATTAATTTTGTGTATATCCATGCTTTTGGTTGTGGGGTGGTGTGATCTATCTTCTATTTGTATATGAGTTGGTCTCAAAGCGGGTTTTATAACATAATCACGTGATATCACGGTCTGGCGGGTAATCCGTGACTGCCAATGTCATTTTCCACGCGACTTGTTTTCTGACTGGTTGCACACAAGATGGTAGTGGTTTGAATATAGCTGCTGCCGGGGTCTGTCCCACAAAGCCTGCCTGATTGAAGGCACACACTTTTGACTGGTGAGGTTCCACAGTGCTGTTATACCATCTCCCCCCCCCCCCCCGGACCGTGCAGGAGAACGGAAGTTCCATTCCCGGTCGGGTCAAAGCAATGACTTACAAAATTGATACTTGTCACTTCCTAGCTTGGTGCCTGGTATAAATAGGATAGGGCAAGGACTGGTTAGCTCAGTGTCAGGATAATGTGACTGAGTGCGATATTGGGTCATGGTGCCGGCAGCTTGATTTCCCAGTGGGACATTGCTTTGAATGGACCCAGTGGGACAGCACTAGCAAGTTGCCATGAGTGTGCACTGTCACAAGTCGGTACCAGTCCTGATATGACTTCAGATGTTGCCGTGAAATTCCAACAGCCAACAAAATCTTGCCCAGGAAAATAGGTTGAAGTAACTCAACACCTACATCTCCCCGGATGTTTGTTTGTCATTGCTTTACATCCTAGCAACATCTAAGGTCATATCAGGATGGGTACCGACTTGTGACAGCGCACACTCATGGCATCTTTCTAGTGCTGCCCCACTGGGAGACCAGGCCACCAGCACCATGACCTGATATCCCACTCAGTCACATTATCCTGACACTGATCCAACCAGTCCTCGCCCTATCCGAATAATGCCGAGCGCCAGGCTAGGGAGCGACAACTATCAATTTGATAAGTCATTGAGTCATTGATAAGTCAATCGAACTCCCGATCTCCCAGACCCGAGGCTCCCGCTGTACTGACTCAGCCACTGCGCCCGGTCCAATATCTAATGCCAGGTACACACCTACCGTTTATCCACACCCACCTACCGTTTACGATCTAAAACTGCCCAAAAGTCGGTAGGTGTGCGATACCCTAGCACATCTACCGATTGCGATTCGCGACTTAAAACTCAGTTTCAGGGCTAAAACTGCTTGCTTACGATTACGATTCGCGATTCGAAAAATGAATCGGCACGTTTTCAGTCGTAAGGTCGTCATGAGTTTTAGTGCGCAAATCCTATACGGTAGGTGTGTACTTGGCATAAGTTGACTATGTACGCTCAAATTTAGATAAGTGTTTTGCTTCTGACAATGTGGTGCTTTTATCGGACTATGCAGCTTTAAGCCCCACTAGAAGACACCAACCTCCTTCCGCGTGTCTTCTATTCCTTGATTAAAGTTGCATGGTCCGATGAAATATAATTTTGTCAAAATTAAAACAACTACTTACATTTGATCCTATATATTCAACTTAGATATTGGTGTATTAGCTAATGATTTGGGACAGCATATACAGAATAATAACCAGTCAATTTATAAGCTCACCCCTTTAGACACTCACTTTGAAACACCCATTATGCAGGGAGGCCATTAACCAACTAGGCCAATCTTGTGACCTCATTAGCCTCCCCCCAACCAAGTAGGCCTACTGTGCAGGGTCATCTCACATCACGTGGTCACGGCGAGATGACCATCTAGGTCATAGATAGCCACAGGACTTTTGACAAGCTTGTCGAAATTATTTGTGGTTCTTTCAGCTCAAATTACTTCAAAACTAATCATCTTTAATCAAAATCACTCCGGACTAATGATTAGTAGCTCGTAACGATCAATTTGATATATTTATCTAAAAAATAAGGCAAAGATCCAAATGGCATCGGACCATGCAACTTTAAGCGGGGAACATTTCAATTACCCGCAAACACGCCCATTTGAAGATAGTAAACTAGGTCACGAGAAGTGGGTCAATAAAGCCGTCAGCTATCGAGTGTGGATATGGGTCACACTGCAACGCTTCACCATTTCAATACTGACCAGACAAGATGGCCGAATGAGTTGAGCGTCTGTCTACCGGTTTGGTAATTTGTGGGATTCAAACTCACGGGTTTGAGGCATGGTCGATTCAAAGCAATGACTTAAACATTGATACATGTTGGTTCCTAGTCCGGCCCTCGGCATTAATTTTTTTTATTTTATTTTTTATTGACGAGGTATTTACTCTGCCCATAACGTATAAGCTCCTGTCAGGGTGCTTGTTTTCAACGCTGGACAGCTGTGGTGCTGTCTTGATCTGTTCCTTTGCCCAGGAGTGTTTACCTGTGTCTGCTCGGGTCAGCCTTCTGCAATTTTGGTTGTTAGTAATAGCCTATGTTAGTTTTTTTGTAATTTTCCAGTTTTGTTTGTCTAGTCTGAGTAATGATACCTTAGCCTACTATGTACATCTACTTGGGTGACATGCAGGCTTGTGGGAGAGGATCCCGTTCCATTCAGATTTTTGTTATTTGTTACAGCATCCTTTCACCTAAACCCTGTCCTTAGATAGTGCACTCGTGTGCTAGAACACACTCGGACCCTTTAGGACTGCGGCCAGGCGGGATGGCTGTGTTGCTTCCCTAGCCATTTTGTATTTCAGGGTGGATCAGTTGCATGACCGTGGCCTGTCCACTTCTGTGTTGGTTTGTGCCATTACACATACCCAGGTGGACTGCGCCATGTGGTGATAGTTTTCCTGATTTCCTTAATACTTAGGAGAGCTAATTTCCCAATTTTTTCTGTTTAGTGCCTACCACTTTTCCTGGCCTGTCTTTTGCTTTCTGTGCCAGTACACAGCAAGCATTCACAGCGCTCAGGGGCAGGTGCGGCAAGGACTATTTATCTCAATTTCAGGATAATATGACTGGGTGGGATATCAGGTCACGGTGCCAGCAGTCTGCTTTCCAAGTGGGGCAGCACTATAAACAAGTCCTGATATGACTTTAGATGTTGCCAGGACGTAAAATTCCAACAACCAACCAACCACCCTTCGTGTATGGTGATGGGCATGAAACTAAAACGGAGGTCACCTCATGACATAATACCCCCACTCAGTCACATTATCGTGACACTGAGCCAACCAGTCCTTGCCCTATCCTAATAATGCCAAGGGCCTGGCTAGGAAGCGACAAATATACATTGTAAAGTCATTTGTTTGACTCGACCAGGGTTCGAACCCACAAACCCATGGGTTCGGATCCCCCCCATCTCCCAAAACATGAGATTGCCGCTCAGCTCATTCGGCCATTCGGTCTGGTCCCACGGTTGGAAACCTGGTCAAATCAAACCAATGACATAAAACTGTATCGTTGTCACTTCTTAGCCAGACGCTCGGCATCGTTAGGATAGGGCAAGGACTGCTTAGTTCAGTGTCAGGATAATGTGACTAAGTGGGGTATCTCTTTTATCAGGTCAGGGTGATGGCGGCCTGGTATCCCAGTGGGGCAGCACTATACATTTCCGTGTGAGTGCGCACTGTCACACCGTCCTAATATGACCTTAGAAGTTGACAGGACGTAAAACCCCAACAACCAGTCAATCAATATGCTAGGGAATGTCTTAGCTAACGTTGAAATCAATGAGTACAACTCTGATAAATGAAGACTTTTTCCCAGGCTTTGATAATTCTTGTTTTACTTAGATAACATGCAGGGATATGTAAATATTCACTTCCTTCTGCCTTTTAACCCCGAAAAAAAGGACAACAATAAACTGTGTGTAGCTGATCGTGCAGCATGCACAGTGAAAAGTGTCTTTTTTAAATTTATTTTATATTGAGGCTGTATTTATACTGTCCATAGCATATAAGCCCGGGTAACCAGGCTTGTTTTCAATGCTGGCCAGCTGTAGTGTTGGTGTTGTCTTACCAAGCAGTAGCTGCTGATAAGTTATTTGATTGTCTGCATTTCTGTAGCAGATAGATCTGTTGGTAAGTTTAGTAGCCTATGTTAGTTTTTTTGGGCCCTCTTGGTATTGATTTTTTCTTCTATTCTTATTACTATGTTAGTTGTTTTCTTAGGGTTCTATGTTAGTGTTTTGGGGTTTTCTTGGGAAGAGTTTTCCGCTTTTTTCTACTTAATTCTATACTAGCCTATTTTATTTACATGTCCATAGGCCTGTACGTAATAGGTGGTTGAGTTATGTTTGTTTGAATTTGATTTGATTTATATTGTTGTTGGATATGTTATCTGGCTTTTATATTTCAGGTTATCCCGCCCTGGGCTGTCCACTGTCTTATACCATAGGCCTATTTTATATGACGTCAGCATGGGTAATTAGGGCAGGGCATGCGCAGCTTGGCTGCAGGACGACACAGGGTCACACTGCAAACTCAATGTAATGGCAGTGAGCAATCGTCATACATAAAAAGTGAAATATCTCTAAAACCACACAACTTAGAAACAAACCGCTTGGCACACAAACAGATCAAATTTTTATCAAACAGAATATATTAAATTTATATTCTTATCCTTCTGCATTTCTATTCATTTTGAATAAAACTGACATTTTGCAGTGCGCGTACCGGCAAACTGAATACATTGTCAATGGCCGTGAGCAATCTTCATACAGAAAAAGTGAAATACAGATGAACCTCGATCCAACGGACACCGATGCGACGGATTCCGGGTCCAACAGACACAATCCGCTAGCCACCCGCGCATACTCCCACCCCTCACCCACCAACATCCACACCCGTATACTCCCACACCTCACACATCCACACCCGTATACTCACATCTGAGGTCATATTAGGACGGGTACCAACTTGTGACATGTTGTTTACGTGTTTGGTCCCCTGTTTTCCACATTATCACTATGGCACCTATAGATAAAGCAATTTTGTCACTGCAACGGACAAACAGCTTTAACGGACAACTGCTCCCCCCTATTAGTCCATTGGATCGAGGTTCATCTGTATATCTAAAACCACACAACTTAGTGGACTTGTTCCTTCTGTGTGGGGCGTTCTCTTGCCAAAGCCCCCAACATCAGACAGAGATAAGACCTTACCGGTTTGGGTATCTTCTTACTGAGTGGCAAAGGGTTGGGGTTGAGTGGGGTGGGGGGGGGGGGTGATGGTGGGGATGGGCGGTGGGAGCTAGTTGCTGTGCCGATGTCGCAGTTTCCGCCATCCGCCAGTTACCGCGGTACGCATCGCTTCTGCGCATGCGTCAAAATCGAACAGCATCGTCACTACCGTTATAAATTAAATATAATGTTTTTGGTAAAGATGTTTTCTATATGTGTACCAAGCGATTTGTTTCTAGGTGGTGTGGTTTTAGAGATATTTCACTTTTTTCTGTATTTTCTGTATGAAGATTGCTCACGACCATTGACAATGCCTTGAGTTTGACGGTACACGCAGTGCAAAACATTAGTTTTATTCAAAATTAATAGAAATCAAGAACCCTAACCTTATAAATTTAATATAATCTTTTTGGTAAAGATGTTTTCTATATGTGTACCAAGCGATTTGTTTCTAGGTGGTGTGGTTTTAGAGATATTTCACTTTTTCTGTATTTTCTGTATGAAGATTGCTCACGACCATTGACAATGCCTTGAGTTTGACGGTACGCGCAGTGCAAAACATTAGTTTTATTCAAAATTAATAGAGAAATCAAAAATCCTAACCTTATAAAGTTAATATAATCTTTTTGGTAACGATGTTTTCTATATGTGTACAAAGCGATTTGTTTCTGGGTCGTGTGGTTTTAGAGATATTTCACTTTTTCTGTATGATGATTGCTCACGGCTGTTGACAATGCATTTGAGTGTATGCGGACCGCGGAAACTGGCGGACAGCAGAAACTGCGACACCGGGGTAGGGTAGGGTGGGGTGGGGGTTGGGCTGGTGTAGTGGAGTGATGGGCATGTGTGTAATCTCATCTCTAATACGATACCTCTTTTTTTGGAGGGTGGGGGTGGGTGCGGACGGGGTATATAATATTAGTATTAGTATTATTAGGGCTGAGCTTCTCAAATGAGGCAGGACTAACTCGGACATTAATCATACCGCGTCAACACTGCAACGCTAGGCCACACGACCACATTCAACGCCACGTTTAGTTCATTTCCTGCTTTGACTAAATGTGAACAAAAAATTATGTTTTAAAGATTGATTGGATGTTAGAGTTTTCCGTCCTAACACCTTCTAAGATCAATCATATCAGGATGGGTACCGATCTGTGACATTGTGCACTCATGGTGACTTTATAGTGCTGCCTGCCCCAATGGGAAATCAGGCTGCCAGCATTATGACCTGATATCCCACTCAGTCACATTATCCTGACACTGAGCCAACCAGTTCTTGCCCTATGCTAATAATGCAGAGCCTGGCTAGGAAATGACAAGTATCAATTGTTAATTCTTTGGTTTTACTTGACCTACCAAAACTGAAGACGGATGCTCAACTCATTCGGCCATCCCGTCTGGTACATGTTTAAGATGAAAATGAAAAGAGCTGTTGTTGCAGGATGAGAAAATGCTCAGGTATTATTGTTGGGCCATTCATTGATTAAGCCGGGGAAATTTCTAACCGCGGACAAATGGTCTTCCCCATTCCACTGCTATTTGCCCTATCCTAGTAATGTTGAATGCCAGGTTAGGTAGCGACAAGTATCAATTTTATAAGTCATTGTTCAAACCTGGATGTTTAAGTCTCATGACCTATACAAATTAAAGATGGACGCTCAAACTCATTCCGGCATACTGTCTGGATAATTGGGGTATCGTAGCATTACTGTTATATAGTTTGAAGGGGCTGCTGGCTGAATGAGTTGAGCATCCGCTTCCATTGTGGGAAACCAGCGGATTCAAATTTGATGTTTGATACCTGGCCGAGTCAAATATATATATTAAAAAACAGAAGTTGGAACAAGGAAAACTAATTGCCCGTGATTTTAATTTCTCCTGATTGAAAGTTATCTCATTAGTCTTGAGCAAAAAGTGTAAAGTAAATCGTACACTTAACAATACCCAACAAATATATATTAAGAAAAGCCCAATAGTCTCCTACTGAGAAAACCCCAGGAATTGTGGTGTTCTAGCACTACACGTTTCCCTGACTTCTGTTTGTATCTTTGCAGAGAGAAACTGTAATGACCAGACAGGATGGCCAAATGACTTGAGCATCCATCTCCCATTTTGGTAGATCGTCGGATTCAAACGGGTTCGAACCATTGTCAAGTAAAACCGATGAATTAAAAATTGATACTTGTCACTTCCTAGCCAGGTGCTCGGCATTAATATGATAGGGCAAGGAGTGGTTGGCTCAGTGTCAGGATAATGTGACCTGTGACTGAGTGGCATATCGGGTTCATGGTGCCTGGTCTCCCACTGGGGAAGCACTATAAAGTCACCATGAGTGTGCACCATCACAAGTCGGTCCCCGTTCTGATATGACCTTAGATGTTGCCATTACATAATACTCCCAACAACAAACTAACTATTTTGTATACTATCTTGGAAATGATGTATTCCAAGAAGTCTTGCACAAGGGGCAGGCACTCTACCCACAATGCATTCTACCCATCTCAATTCATCAGAAGGGGCACGCGTACACTTTCGTAGTTGTAACAGGTAGCAGTCGACAATAAGCGAGTTCAGCATCTCGGGCGCGTGGTGGTTGATGGGAAGTCATCGGGATAAACAAACCCACATGCATGACTACGCGCAATGCAAAACGTTAGTTTTATTCAAAATTAATAGAAATGCAGAACCCTAAGATTATCAATTAAATATAATCTTCTTGGTAAACATGTTTTCTATATGTGTACCGAGCGATTTGTTTCTATGTGGTGTGGTTTTAGAGATATTTCACTTTTTATGTAAGAAGATTGCTCACGGCCATACATGCAGTGCAAAACGTGGCTTTGTTTATCCCGATAGCGACGACCGGAAGTCTGCCCCGCACATGCGCGCGGACAATGCTGAACTCGCTTATTCTCAGCTTTTTCTCTTGTTTCTTTTGGCGGGGAAAAAGACCGAAACCCCCTTTTATTACTAGCCAACTTTGTTCTCTTCAAGTGACAGTCTCCACCTGCTACATATATATCTTATACTCGTCAACACACCCGCGCTCACATCCACACCCACACACGCCAAACATACACTCCCACTATGTAGCACTTACCTCAATATGGGAGAGAAATACTACTAATATTCCAATCTTAGAATGGAAATTCAAAAACGAAATTTTTTTGGTTTAAACAAAAAATAGACAAAAACAATTCTTTTTTGTTGTTGTTGCTGAAATTCCTTTCCATTCTAAGTTATTTTAGTTGAATATGTAAGTGAATAATTAGTTAACCTTGGGGACCCATGGTGAAACAGGTTGTCACCACCAGACGGAACGCAGGTCATGAGGTCATGAACGCAGGTCGGGGTAGTGTCTGACGAGGTTAAAGGTCAATTTTCATCATCGGGCATTGTGCCTGACTGGTGGTTAAAGTTGCATAGTCCGATGCTTTTGAATTTCTGTATTTTTCCTGAGATAAATATATTAGATCGATCACTAGTATCTACTTTACATTATTTCAAAGTTACTTTTATTTTAAATGGTAAACTTTTGAGATATTTTGAGTGCAAACATGGAAAATTCATTTTGGCAAGCTTGCCAAAGCTCTGATGCCATAGACTTTTGCAGTAACAGAAATAAATGCTTAACAACTGCATCAGTATCTAAGTTAGATATGGAAAATCAAATATAGAAAATTGGTTTGGTTTTGAAAATTTGATATTTCGTCGGACTATGCAGCTTTAATGCTGGGGAATGTAGGGGGGGGGGGGCTGTGTGGGGTGGAAGGGGGGGGGGGGAGGGGTGGATAGGGAGTAAGAAGGCTGGGGTAGACAAGGAAAGGATTAGACAAGATTTGGAACGCAGGGCAACAAGGTTTTTGGTTTTGTTTGCTTGTTGTTGTTTTACATCCTAGCAACATCTAAGGGCATATCAGGACGGGTACCGATATGTGATAGTGCACACTCATGGCCACTTTATAGAGCTGCCCCACTGGGAGACCAGGCTGCCAGCACCATGAGGTGATGGGTGGTACGGGTGCTGTGTGTTGGTAGCGGGTGGCGGGTGGCGGGTGGTGGCGGGTGGTGCGTGTGCTGGCGGGTGGTGCGGGTGGTGCGTGTGGTGCGTGTGGTGCGTGTGGTGCGTGTGGTGCGTGTGGTGCAGTGCTAAAGATCCTGTCACACTACAACGTTTCCCCCCAACGTGCGTTTACGTGTTGCCTTTTGGTCGAAACGTTGGTACACGTCCGGTACGTTACCGGCGTGTTACCGGCGCATTAACGGCGCGTCGGTACACGTTGAGGGATAGCAACGTGTGAATGGACACGTCGGCGTGCGTCAGCACGTGTCGGGTCGCGCCAATCGTTTTGTGCTTGCACAAAACTTTCGACGCGCGCCAACGTGTTGGATCGCGTGTTACCGGCACGTTGGCAGGACGTGCACCCACGTTACCAACGCGTTGCCGGCCCGCTCGAACCACGTTGAGCAACGTCCATCAACGCTGGGGATTTTTCGCCAAACTGCGTTGGACGTGTTGCTGGCACGTCTTGACGTGTTGCTGGCACCTCTTGACGTGTTGCTGGCGCGTCTTGACGTGCTGCTGGCACGTCTGCCGCATGCCTAACGTTACCTGTCATTCTACGAACCTTTAATGATGCGCTATCCCCAAGCTGTCGGCGCGCCGACAACGCGCCGATAACACTCTGATGGCATGCTGAGAACCTGCTGGCGGGACGTTCACATGTTGTTCCGCCGCACGTGGAAACCGATTGGCCACGCGCCCAAAACATGCCACTAACACGCTGCAACCCGTCAAACTTTCTCCTACACCGCCGAAGAGTTGGACGTGTATCGACGGGTTGCAAATATCTTGCGCGTTGGCGGCGCACCAGGGGAAACGTCGTAGTGTGACAGGGCCTTTAGAGACACAGCCCCTCACACATACTCCCCTCATGTGGCTCCGTCAACAGATCTGCCATCAGTGACTTCATGGAGGACTCTGACCGCCAACTCAGTGACAATAGGGCTGCTCTGGCTATCTTCTCCAGGATTTCCAAGTCATCCTGGAACACACTAGGTTGCTTCTACTGACAGAATGCAGATATCATCAACACTGTCAGTCGCCCAGACCATGACACTGAGGACTAGCAGGCCCAACCTCATCGCCATAGCTGACTTGACACCACTACCAACTAACCACCAATTTTCACTAACAACTAACGGGTAACCCCACCCACTGCCTAACTAATCCCATCCTCACTTCACTTCACTTCTTCCTCTGGCCTTGGCCAGACTTACTGTGCATACTGGTGAATCTTTTTTGTTGTTGAAGATTTATACTGCCTATCATGGATAAGCCTGAATAGGCTTGTTTTCACCATTAGACAGTTTGTCGATAGAAAGCCCGAGCCTACACTTTTACCGACCCAAGGGATTTTTAACCTCCCACACCACATAGACATGGTATGAGAGCAACTGGCCTTTGATGACGCTGTAAGTTATACACAGCGGTGGAAATCCAAATTGGCAGAGGTGGGGGCACGGGGAATCGAACCACCGACCTTCAGATTAGGAGTCCGACCTAGAAAAAAGTCAGACACTCTAACCACTCCGCCACAGAGAACACCACAGGAGGGACTGAAGTTTGGATCCTGGTTGAGTCAAACCAATGACTTACAAAATAGGTACCAGTTGCTGCTCAGCGCTTGGCACTATGAGGTCAGGACAGGGACTGGGTGCACAGTGTCAGGATAATGTGACTGAGTGGGACATCAGATCCTAGTGCTGGCGGCCTGATTTCCCAGTGCGGCAGCACTATAAATTCACCATGAGTGCGCGCTGCCACAAGTCGGTGCACATCCTGGTAAGGCCCTAGGCCTTACTGGGGCTTAAAACTACACCAACCACCCAGCCTCCCCCGGCCCTCTCAGAGGACTGTGGTTGAGCTCTTAGGCTGCCTTTTTCCTTCCTCTGCCCCGCTCCCTCCCCCCTCCAATTTCTCTGACCACTACCCATCGGAAGCCAACTCCCGACGACATGGGACCGCTTTCAGAGGTGCCCATTTAGTGCTGCAGATTTGCAGCCTTCAGCGCACCAATGCGACTGAAAACTCCCCCAAAACCACTCACACATGCATGATAGTGTTACCCTGGTTACGGCGAAACGACCAATTGAAAGCGGCCCGATAGCTCTGCCCGCTTAATCCGACACCTCTCTGAGTTATCGTCTCGCCCTCTCTTTATAACTACCCTCGCCTATTACATCCAGCCCCCCCCCCTCACCCCGACACGGCCAGCCTCCCACCCCACCCCACCCCCAGCCCCCACACCCCCACACCCGCAGGCACACATACACACACCCACACACGCTCCCCAGTCCATACACCAACGGCGCCACGTATCATCAGCGTTGTCGGTCGCCCAGACCCTGACAGCGAGGACTAGCAGGCCCAACCTTGTCCCCATACCTGACTTGAGACGACTATCAACTAACCACTAATTTTCACTAACAACTAACAGCTAACCCCACCCACTGCCTAACTAATTCCATCCTCACTTCACTTCTTCCTGTGGCCTTGGCCGGACTTACTGTACATACCGGTGAATCTGGAGGGACTGTAGTTTGGATCCTGGTCGAGTCAAACCAATGACCTAAAATAGGTACCTGTTGCTGCTCGGCGCATGAGGTCAGGACAGGGACTGGGCGCACAGTGTCAGGATAATGTGACTGTGGGACATCAGGTCATGGTGGTGGTGGTCTGATGTCCCAGTGGGGCAGCACTAAAAAGTTTACATGAGTGCATGCTGTCACAAGTCAGTGCACATCCTGGTATGGCCTAGGGTCTTACTGGGGTGTAAACCTACACCATCCACCCAGCCTCCCCGACCCTCTCAGAGGACTGTGGTTGGGTTCTTACTCTCAGGCTGCCTTTTTCCTTCCTCACCCCCAACCCCCTCCGACCCTATTTCTCTGACCACTACCCATCGGAAGCCAACTCATGAGCACATGCAACCGCTTTCAGTGGTGCCCATAGAGTGCTGCAGATGTGCAGCCTTCAGCACACCAATGTGACTGAAAACTCCCCAAAAACAACAACAAACAACCATCGGCGCCGACAGCAACAAAAAGAGAGAACAAAAAGATCAAATAAAAGGGAAGACTGAAGACACACAAAAAAGATTGACAAAAAAAGGTCAAGGAAGAAAAAAACGAAAAAGATTGAAGAAAAAAACACAAAAAAAATAAAAAATTGTATATAGTGCCCGATCCAGCAAGCCGTTCTCAGGCGCTTTACCTAACAAACAAATATACAGGAAAATAAATTTCACCTAGTTAAAAGCAGTGTAGGCTCAGGCTTTCTTTCAACAAACTGTCTAATGGTGAAAACAAGTCTGTTCAGCCATGGGGACCAGCAATGCAGGATAGGCAGTATAAAGCTTCAAGGACAAAATAAAGAAGAAAAAGCATATACCCAGATTTGATCCAACACATAGGAAGGCGCCCATTAAGCATGTATTTCTGTCTAGAAGGAAAGCAAAGTCAATTTAATAGAACCTGTCACTGATCAATAACATGTCGTCCAGCATTTAAAGAGCTTTTTTTCAAAATGTGATAAGCGCCAATCCAAAAAAAAGGGCTAGCAATGCCAACGCCAAGCTCGTAGCTCGTGCTTTGGAAAAGAGTTCTTCATATGAAGAGTTCAGGCGCTAAACCACATAGATGCCAATCCAAAAATGTGGTTTAAGTTAAACAAATTTACCTGAAAAACCAGGTAAATGCCAATCCTAAAATGGAGATAAACATTGGAATCAAACCTTTGAAGCGTTAAATTGTTTATATTCCTACTTTTTTGTTCATTCCTCCATAACATTGTGATCATATGAAAAGTGGAATTAGTGAGAATTAAAACTATTTTCAGGTAAATTTGTTAAATTTAAACTACATTTTTGGATTGGCGTCTATGTGCTGAACTCTTCAGTTATACTTTTCTAAGAGAACAATACACAATGAAATTGCTTCAGACCAGTAACACAACCAGTATTTCACCTGGTAACACATCGAGTGTAACACTCCCACACCTACTCACATACACTCACACACTCGTTCACACATCCAGTAACACAACCAGTATTTCACCTGGTAACACATCGATTGTAACACACCCACACCTACTCACACACACACGCACACACACTCACACATCCAGTAACACAACCACTCCCTCACCTGGTAACAAATCGAGTGCACCAGACCCACACATACTCACACACACATGCACACTCATTCACACATCCAGTAACACAACCACTCCCTCACCTGGTAACAAATCGAGTGCAACAGACCCACACATACTCACACACACGTGCACACTCATTCACACATCCAGTAACACAACCACTCCCTCAGCTGGTAACACATTGAGTGCAACACACCCACACCAACTCACACACATGCGCACACACACTCACACATCCAGTAACACAACCACTCCCTCACCTGGTAAAACATTGAGTGCAACACACCCACACATACTCACATACACATGCACACACACTCACACATCCAGTAACACAACCACTCCCTCACCTGGTAACAAATCGAGTGCAACACACCCACACCTACTCACACACACGCGCACATGCCTTCACACATCCAGTAACACAACCACTCCCTCACCTGGTAACAAATCGAGTGCAACACACCCACACCTACTCACACACACGCGCACATGCACTCACACATCCAGTAACACAACCACTCCCTCACCTGGTAACAAATCGAGTGTAACACACCCACACCTACTCACACACATGCACACACACTCACACATCCAGTAACACAGCCACTCCCTCACCTGGTAACAAATCGAGTGCAACACACCCACACCCACTCACACACTCACACACTCTCTCACACATCCAGTAACACAACCACTCCCTCAAAAACCTGGTAACACATCGAGTGCAACACACCCACACCTACTCACACACACTCACACACTCATTCACCTATCTAGTAACACAACCACTCCCTCACCTGGTAACACATCGAGTGCAACAGACCCACACACACTCACACACTCACACACTCTTTCACACATCCACTAACACAACCAGTATTTCACCTGGTAACACATCGAGTGCAACACACCCACACCTACTCACACACACTCACACACTCATTCACACATCCAGTAATACAACCACTCCCTCAGCTGGTAACAAATCCAGTGTAACACACCCACACCTACTCACACACATGCGCACGCACTCACACATCCAGTAACACAACCACTCCCTCACCTGGTAACACATCGAGTGTAACACACCCACACCTACTCACACACACTCATACACTCAGTCACACATCCAGTAACACAACCACTCCCTCACCTGGTAACACATCGAGCGCATCACACCCACACCTACTCACACACACTCACACACTCCGATATCCAGTAACACAACCACTCCCTCCCCTAGTAACACATCCAGTTATGGACCCACACATACTCTCACCCACCTATCCACACACTCACACACACTCAGTTCCCGACCCACCCCCATTTCCAGTCAACTCCCCCCCCCCGCCCACTCACCCACCCACCCACCCACATTTCCAGTTACCCCCCACACCCACCCACTCACCCACATTTCGAGTCAAACCCCCCACACCCACAACCACACACACACATTCAATAACGCACCCAATCAAATAAGCACATGCTTTCTTAATGCGGCTATGTTTTATTTTACATTTTAGCGAATAAAAATAATAACTGCAGACCTCAGAAGTCGGAGAATGAAATGGACCGACACGAGAATGACAGATACGACAAGTCAACTTATTTATACGATACGTTAAAGCTGCATAGTCGGATGGTTTTGAGTTTCTGTCATTTTTGTAGACACACATATTAAAGCTGCATAGTCCGATGAAATATCAAATTTTCAAAACCAAACCAATTATCTAGATTTGATTTTACATATCTAACTTAGATACTGATGCACTTATTAAGCATTTGTTTCTGCGTAGAAGGCAATACCGAGTCAATTTAACGGGAACCTGTAACTGCAGAAGTCTATGGTGTCAGAGTTTTGGCAAGCTTGCCAAAACTAATTTTCCATGTTTGCACTCAAAATACCTCAAAAGTTTACAATTTAAAATAAAAGTAACTTTGAAGTGATGTAAAGTAGATACTAGTGATCAATCTAATATATTTATCTCAGAAAAAATACAGAAGTTCAAAACCATTGGACAATGCAACTTTACGTTGATTATTATAATCGACATTACTTACTTACTTACGCCGACCACCCAACTTTGGGCATAGGTCACGAACAAGGGGTATAATTGACATTACTTTAGTTTTAATCAACTTTCTGTAACAAACCACAATGGGATGGGATCCTCTCCCACAGGCCTGTATGTCATCTGCGTAGATTTACATAGTAGGCTAAGTTATCATATACAGGTTAGAAAAAAATTTGAAAATTAAAAAAAAAACTAATATAGAAACTACTAACACCCAAAACCGCAAAGGTTGGCCCGAGAAAGATCAGGTAAAGACTCCTGAGGGCGGGACCAGACCAATCCAGTATCACAGCTGTCCAGCATTGAAAACAAGCACCCTTGCGGGAGCTTATATCTTATGGGGCAGAATAAAAAACTTGTCACCAAAAAAAAGAAGTTAAATAGCTGATTTTTGTGACACTTGAATGGAGAACTTGCACACATTAATGTTGGCTTGTATGTTAAAATAGAGGAGCGAGGCGTAGCTCAGGCGGTAGAGTCTCCACCTCTGAAGCTGTCGGTCATCGGATCAATCCTGCTCAGTAGACCCATTTGCAGTTTGGGCTATTTTCTGTTCCAACCAGTGGTCCACAACTGATTCATCAAAGGTGTGCTGTCCTGTCTATGGGAACGTGCACATAAAAGACCCTTACTGCTTATCAGAAAAAGTAGCCTAGGTGGCGGCAGCAGGTCTACTCCAAAAGAAATATGTCAGAATGACGATATGTTTGATATCCAATAGCCGATGATAAAAATCAATGACTCTAGAAGCGTCACTAAATAAATCAAGCGTTGTATGTTAAAATACTGACACCATAGGCTTTAACCAATACACTTATATTAATTTCATTTAGTATTTACCTTTATGCAGCAAGCGTGCTTAATCATAAATCTACTTGCTAAGTTTGATTTGTAGCATCAAATCTAGATAAGCCTTTTGGTTTAGAAAATGTGATGCTTCCATCGGAGTATGCGGCTTTAAATATAAACCGGGTTAAGATCTGAGAGAACGTGGCTAATGGGATTCAATGAGTGAAGTGGCACTGACTATATATAGACACTTCCCTTCAGTAAATATCGCTATCATTTTATCAATGTGACATGGCAATAGGGGCTTGGATATGGATATTAATATATGCATATCCACGTATTCATGTATTCACATCATCATATATCTGTACATCCGTACCCCTTTATTTCCGTATATCCGTATATCAATGAATCCATATAGCCATAAATCCATATCCATATACCTATATATTCATGTATCCATCTATGCAAATATCCATAAATCCACAAATCCATGAATCCATGAATCCATAAATCCATAAATCCATGTATCCATGTATCCATGGATCCATGTATCCATGTATCCATGTATCCATGAATCCTTGTATCAATATATTCATGTATCCATATATCCAAACTTCTGTGTATCCATATATTCAAGTATCCACATATCCACATACCCATATATCCACATACTCATGTATCCCTATATCCATGCCCCTATATGCATGTCCCTAGATCCATGTCCATATATATTCATGTCCATATATACATGTCTGTATATCCACATATCCATATATCCACATATCCATCTATCCATATCCAAATATCCATGTCCATATATCCACATATCCATATATTCATATATACATATATCCATGTCCATCTATCCATGCCCACTTATCCTCCTGTCCATACATCCACATAACCATATATCCACACATCCATATATTCATATACCCATTTATCCATATATCCATCTAGCCCTATATCCATCTATCCATATATCCATGTCCATATATCCATGTCCACATATCCACATATCTACATATCTAATTATCTACATAATTTATCTACATATCCACATATCTACATATCTACATATCCACACATCCATATACCCCCTTATCCACATATCCACATATCCAAATATCCACATATACCCATATACCCATATATCCATATATCCACATATCTGTAAATCCATATCTCCCCACGCGAAATGTAACACACTCAGGTAGCTGTGGGCAGTTTCCTTGATACCTCAGGGAGTAGGATCTTCATCCCGGAATGGCAGAACTAGGGGTTCGAGTGCCGCTCTACATTCTAATCAACGCGTACCACGGTGGTGTCATTCACATATATATGTGCCTGATGAACAAAATAGATCTGGTCGTCTTTAGAAATATCACATCTTCGTTGAAGGACAGTGTGTGTTGTTGTTTTAAGTCCTAACAACATATAAGGTTCTATCAGGACGGCGGCTGGGGGACATAATCTTTTTTTTGTTTTTTTTTTTTTTTTATTGAGGCTGTATTTATTCTGTCCATAGCATGTAATCCTGGGTACCCAGGCTTGTTTTCAATGCTGGCCAGCTGTAGTGTTGGTGTTGTCTTACCAAACAGTAGCTGCTGATAAGGTATTTGATTGTCTGCATTTCAGTAGCAGATAGATAGTCTGTTGGTACGTTTATTCTTATTACTATGTTAGTTCTTTTCTTAAGGTTCTATTTTAGTGTTTTGGGGTTTTCTTGGGAAAAGTTTTGCACTTTTTTTTCTACTTAATTCTATACTAGCCTAGTTTATTTTATTTACATGTCCATAGGCTTGTACGTAATAGGTGGTTGAGTTATGTTTGTTTGGATTTGATTTGATTTATATTGTTGTTGGATATGTTATCTGGCTTTTTTATTTCCGGTTATCCCGCCCTGGGCTGTCCAATTGGTGGGCCGTGACATATCACCTGCCCCCTTGTGGTGCAGTTCAGTTGGGGTTCCCAGTTTTTATTTTGCACAGATATTCTTTGTACGTTTTTAGGTCAGGGATTTGTCTTTCTTTCACCGTTTGTACATTCAGTTGACAAGCTAGGTGACAGATTAATGTCGTCATAAAACTTAACTTCAGATCGCTCTCATAAAATGTATTGCTGTGAATCACAGAAAAAGGTGAATACAAATAAATAAATCTACAAGTTTGTTGTGTGTGCAAGTGTTCCATTAAACGCAGGCATGGGCCAAGGCCTCTACCCAGTAGTTTGATTCATTGGGGTGTTAATGTTAGTGCCTAATAGCAAATACAAGTTACAACATTTGAAGAGTAGTAAATAGGAGTAGAGACTGTCAGCTGCATAGTGCTCCCTCAGTGGGATACCGTTCTAGCATGCACATACAGTGACTCAGTCTCCTACTTTCACATTATCCTGCCAATGATCGAACATTGTTGGAAGGGAAGGTGAATGGCAGCAGAGGGAGAGGGAGACCAAGAACATCATGGTTTACAAATATTTCACAGTGGACAGGCTTGAATTATTCACAGTCTATCAGAACAGCACAACATCGGGACAAGTGGAGAACCATTGCATCCAACCCTCGACTAGAGGATGGAACTATTGATTGATTGATTGATTGATCGAACAAGTCATTTGGCTTATCCTACCAATCTTAAAGGTCTGGTTCCATGAATTTACCATGCAATCCTTTAATGAATATTCAATGTGTCTTCAAGAAATATTGCACTTACCATATATGTCCCAATAGAAGCACGCTACCCAATAGAAGCACACCGTGCATTTCAAGATTTAAAGAACACACACATTTATCAAATCAAAATTTAGAATCATATTCAGACTGAATGCACATAAAATAAGACAATCCCACTTTATTTCAGAGGCACAACTGAAACAAATCTATGAAATTCTTTAACTTTGAATAGACGCACATCCACGTGTCTGCACTTACACTGTGCGCATCTATTGGGACATATACAAGTTGTCTGCCCCATATCAATAGAAGCTCAATACTTCATGACAAGTACTAGGTGTGGACTTTGAGAGCTGAGAAGTCATACGTCAAAACATTCACTTTACAGTAAATTTGAATAGTCCTATGGTTTTGAGGTTCTGCCATTTTTTCTGCGATAAATATATTAAATTGATTATTATAGCCTACCTTACTTTAGTTTGAAGTAACTTTGATTTTAAATGTGGTGTTCTCTGTGGCAGAGTGGTTAGAGTGTCTGACTTTTTTCTAAGTCAGACTCCTAATCTGAGGGTCGGTGGTTCGATTCCCCGTGCCCCCACCTCTGCTAATTTGGATTTCCACCGCTGTGTATAACTTTCAGCGACATCAAAGGCCAATTGCTGTCATACCATGTCTATGTGGTGTGGGAGGTTAAAAATCCCTTGGGTCGGTAAAAGTGTATACTCAGGCTTTCTATTGACAAACTGTATAATGGTGAAAACAAGTCTATTCAGACTTATCCATAATAGGCAGTAAAAATCTTCAAGAGAAAAAAAAAAGGCTAAGTTTGCGATATGTAAAATGTGAATATGTGAAATTAGTTTTCACGCTCATGCCAAAACACCATAAGCTTCAGCAGTAACAGGTTCTATTAAATTTACTCAGTATTCCCTTCTATCCGGCAACAGATGTTTAATAAGTGCATCATTGTCTAAGTTAGATATGTAGATTCAATTTTAGATAATTGTTTTGGTTTTGAATATTTTATGCTTCACTGGACTTTGCAGCTTTAAAGTTGCATAGTCCGATGGTTTTGAATTTCTGTATTTTTTTCTGAGATAAATATATTAGATCAATCACTAGTATCTACTTTACATTAGTTCAAAGTTACTTTTATTTTAAATGGTAAACTTTTGAGATATTTTGAGTGCAAACATGGACAATTAGTTTTGGCAAGCTTGCCAAAACTCTGACACCATCAACTTCTGCAGTAACCGATTTGGTTAAATTGACTCAGTATTGCTTTCTACGCAGAAACAAATGCTTAATAAGTGCATCAGTATCTAAGTTAGATATATAAAATCAAATCTAAATAATTATTTTGGTTTTGAAAATGTTATGGTTCATCGGACTATGCAGCTTTAAGTAATAGATGGGGGTGGCCCTACTTTCCAAAATTGTACTATAGCCTAGCTTACTTCAGTGAGGACAGTCACCTGGCTTGGGGGTGGTTTGTAACCTTACAATGGTTACTGATTGCAGAACTGCAACATTTATATTTATAGAGAGGCTCTGATAAATCGGCCCAATCTTTGGTTGAAGATTAATCTTTAGTAGGGAGTGTTGTAGAAGCTGGGGACATCTTTACAACGTTGTAACGGTGAAGTGTTGAGGTGGCCCCGAATCTCTTCAGTCCGGCGGTAGTTGAGCACTTGTATCCAGTCGATAGCAGCAAGGGTTTCGAGGAAGGGCGGGTAAAGATTGGTGCAGCGGTGGTTCCAGCAACCAGAACAAAGTGAGAGAAAACGTAAAGGTACAGGGCCCCACCCAAGTACACTACTCACTTGGTCAGGGTGAGGAGTATGCCTGGGAGAAAAAAGAAAGGGTAGAGTCTAGGAAAGAGAAATGAGGAGAGTTGAGTCAAAGGACCGTGTCTATTTGCTCTTAGGTGACCAGCCGGCGAGCCGAAGACACGGACAGAGTAAGAGTAGAAGGTGAAATGCCGGCGGGCTCCTGCTCCTGGAACTCTTTTCAAACATATCAAGGAGGAGCAAGGCCAGCGGAGAGGAGATAGAGAGATGTGTGGACAAAGTGCGGTCCGGATAGCAAGTGTCTGAGGACAGCCATTAGGGTTGCGTAACAGTATAACAATAGCCCGAACAACATTCTCCAAAATGTATAGAGTGTTAACATCAAGTAAGATATTAATACAAACAAGGAAGCGTATTCTTCAGTGTTATGTGTGGTCTACTCTAATGTATGGGGCTGAGACATGGACAATCTCTAAGAAAATGTACAAACGTTTAGCAGCATTTGAGATGTGGACTTATCGAAGGATGATGAAAATATCATGGACAAAGAAGATCACCAACAAAGAAGTTTTCAGAAAAATTAAAAATAAGAAAAGCTTGTTTGCCACTATACAGACAAAGAAACTTATTTATTTTGGCCACATCATTCATCAGAGTTCAATATACCATACATTGTTGGAAGGGAAGGTGAATGGCAGCAGAGGGAGAAGGAGACCAAGAATATCATGGTTTACAAATATTTCACAGTGGACAGGCTTGAATTATTCATAGTCTATCAGAACAGCACACCATCGGGACAAGTCGAGAACCCTCGACTAGAGGACGGAACTATTGATTGATGGAACAGTATTAGCCAGAGCTTCACTACAGGCGGTGTTCTCTGTGGCAGTGGTTAGAGTGTACGATGTTGTTCGAGGTGAGTCTCCTAATTTGAAAGTTGGTGGTCCGATGCGCGGTTGGAATTACAAACTCGCCTATTTGTGTGACAGAACAACAGGGGTCACTGAGGGTGTACGTGTCGCCGCCTGGCGGGAGAAATATGTGTCAGACGCGCGGGAGCTGAGTCACTCCTACCGGAGCGCAGTGGAACTAACCCATCACCACCCTCACAAAGTAAATACAGTAAAACCTCTCTAAATCCACCGATCTTAGAACTGACCTTAAATGGTCCATTTAGAGAGGTGGTCGGTTTAAGGAGTTAGAACATGGTTACAATGGTCTTGTTGGGACCCAAATAAAACACTCGATATAGGGGAGTAGTCAATCTGTGGAGGTGGTCGGTTAGAGAGGGTTTACTGTATATATTTAAGTAAAATATATATATGCGTGTTCACTCAATATACAGTCAGTACAGTCAAACCTTTCTAAATCGATCGACCAGGGGACTGACTTGGGAGTTCTCTGTGGCAGAGGGGTTAGAGTGTCTGACTTTTTTCTAGGTCAGACTCCTAATCTGAGGGTCGGTGGTTCGATTCCCCACGCTCCCAGCTCTGCCAATTTGGATTTCCACCACTGAGTATAACTCAGAGCGTCATCAAAGGCTGGTTGCTCTCATACCATGTCTATGTGGTGTGGGAGGTCAAAAATCCCTTGGGTCGGTAAAAGTGTAGGCTCTGGCTTTCTATCGACCAGCAGTGGAATGAGGAAGACCAGTTGTCTATGACTGAAATTTCCCCTGCTTAAACAACGAATGGGCAAAAAAAAAAAAAAAAAAAAAAAAAAAAAAATATGGTCCATTTAGGGAAGTGGTCGGCTTGGGTAGTTTAACAAAAATTATTACAATGGTATTGTATGGGCGATCGTTTGTGACCCCAAAAAAGTGATCGATATAGGGGAAGTGGTCGGTTAGAAAGGTCCTATTGTAGATTGGTTAGTTGTTGGAGTTTTACATTGTAGCAACATCTAATGTCATATCAGGACGGGTACCGACTTGTGAAAGTGTGCACTCATGACGAGTTCGTAATTATAGTGCTGCCCCACTGGGAGACCAGGCCACCGGCACCAGAACCTGGGATCCCACTGAGTCACATTATTCTGACACTCAGCCAACCAGTCCTTGTCCTATCCTAATAATGCAGAGTGCCCTGCTGGGAAGGTAATATATGATAGTGTATGATAATGTGTCATAATAATCTATGAAAATATATAATATCATATATTATCATATATTATCACATAGTATCACATAGTATAATATATTATCATATATTATCTTATATTATCATATATTATCATATATTTTCATATATTGTCATATATTTTCATATATTGTCATATATTATAATAGATTATAATAAATTACCATATATTATCATACACTATCATACATTATCATACATTACCATACACCATCATACATTATCATACATTATCATACGTTATCATACATTACCATACGTTACCATACATTACCATAAATTACCATATACTACTGTCGTGGGGGTGATGAAAATGGGAAATACTGTGCCTAGAGCGGGACTCGAACCCACATCTCTTTGCATTCCGGGCCAGTGTGCTAACCATTACACCACCTAGGCTCCCTGATATCAACACGCTCCCCACGCCTACCTGTCTATGTGGTTACTTGCCTGAGAGGTCAGTGCAGACCACTACACTCGTCCCCCTGGAATTGTAAGTCTTGTAATGCTTACAATTACATACATACAGGCAATGCACTAACACATACATACACAGGGTAGGTTCAACAACCATACAGCGCAAAGCTTGTACAGGATCCTGATCACGGCAACCAGTGTCGTGGGGGTGATGAAAATGGGAAATATTGTGCCTAGAGCGGGACTCGAACCCGCATCTCTTTGCATTCCGGGCCAGTGTGCTAACCATTACACCACCTAGGCTCCCTGACATCAACACGCTCCCCACGCCTACCTGTCTATGTGGTTACTTGCCTGAGAGGTCAGTGCAGACCACTACACTACCATACAATATCATGCATTATCATACATTATCATACTGTATCATACAGTATCATACCTTAGCATACACTACCATGCACTAACATGCATTATCATACACTACCATACATTAGTACATAGTATCGTACATCATCATACGTCATCATACATTATCATACATTATCATACATTATCATATATAATATTATGGTGATAAGCTGTCCTGCACACTTGCAGGATGGCTGAATGAGTTAGAGCGTCCGTCTCCTGTGTTGGTAGATCGTGGGATCGTGGGTTCGAATCCTGGTTGAGTCAAACCAATGACTTAAAAATTGATACTTGTCGCTTCCTAGCCAGGCGCTCGGCACTATTAGGAGAGGGCAAGGAGCAGTGGAAGGAGGAAGACCAGTCGTCTGCGACTGAAATTTCCCCTGCTTAAACAACTAATGTACCCCTTATATACCCGCAATATGGGTAAAGGAAGCAAAAGATGTCCAAATGTTAGTGTGCACACTGACATTAATTACAAGTTTTCACTTAAAATACCTGCAATGTTAAGTCACATCTTAAATGAGTGACTGCGGGGTTTTACGCTATTTCTGAAACTATGGACACATTCATGTTAATTAAGAAGAAATATTGCTCTAGACTCAGGTAAAAGAGAACAGAATGACCTACTTAAAGCTGCATAGTCCGATGAAGTATCAAATTGTCAAAGCCAAAACAATTACCTAGATTTTATTCTACACAGAACAGTGGTGTCCTTTGTGGCGGAGTGGTTAGAGTGTCTGACTTTTTTCTAGGTCGGACTCCTAATCTGAAGGTCAATGGTTCGATTCCCCGTGCCTCCACCTCTGCCAATTTGGATTTCCACCGCTGTGTATAACTTACAGTGTCATCAAAGGCCAGTTGCTCTCATACCATGTCTATGTGGTGTGGGAAGTTAAAAATCCCTTGGGTCGGTAAAAGTGTAGGCTCGGGATTTCTCTCGACAAACTGTCTAATGGTGAAAACAAGTCTATCCATAATAGGCAGTGTCAATCTTCAAGAAAAAAACCCAAAACATCTAACTTAGATACCGATGCACTCATTAAGCATTTGGAAAGGCTGAGTCAATTTAATAGAACCTGCTACTGCAGAAGTCTATGCTGTCAGGATTTTGGCATGCATGCCAAAACTAATTTGATCAGTTCAAATAAATCAAAAGTTTATCATTTAAAATAAAAGTTAATTCAGACTAAAGTGAGGTATATTATAAAAATCACTTTACTATATTTATCTCAGAATAATGACAGAAACTCAAAACCATCGGACTATGGAACTTTATGAAGAAATATTTCTCTAACCAGATGCGCCCGCCTCCCATTCTGGTAGGTCCTGCATTTCGAACCTCCCCGGTTCGAACCCTGGGCGAGTCAAAGCAATGACTTAGAAATTAATACTGTTTGCTGCCTAGCCTGGCACTTTGCATTACTAGGACAGGGCAAGGAGCAGTGGGAGTGGGAAGAACAATCATCCGCGATTGGAATTTCTCCTGCTTAATCAACTAATGTACAAAAAAGAAAAGCTAAGGTAAAGTATCATAGAAGGATTAACTTAAAGGGACCAGATATAGGTCGCTTAGTCACTACCCATACTCCGACAAATGCTCTCCAAGCATACGTTTGCCAGTTTTCAGTATTTGTTGTTGTTGTTTTACGACCTAGCAACATCTAAGGTCATATCAGGATGGGTACCGACTTGTGACAGTGCGCACTCATGACAACTTTATAGTGCTGTCCCACTGGGAAACCATGCCGCCAGCACCATGACCTGGTATCCCACTCAGTCACATTATACTGACACTGAGCACACCAGTCCTTACCCTGTCCTAATAATGCCGAGAGCCTGGCTAGGAAGCAACAAGTATCAATTTATAAGTCATTGGTTTGACTCGACCGGGGTTCGAACCCACGACCCCACGATCTACCAGCATGGGAGACGGATGCTCTAACTCATTCGGCCATCCCATCTGGTTAGTTTTCAATATATGTAACTACATATGTGGGGGGAGAATGCTAACATTGGTTGCTTCTGTTGTGTTTTATTTAGTCCACCAGCACTGACACTTTTAGACAACCATATAGAGAAACAAATGCTAAAAATGTTAGAAATTGCAATCTAAAATGATAAATATGAAGTTCAAATGTTTATTTATCATAACCGGCTACTTTTTATGTGAATAATTGATTAAATCATGTGGATTAATATACTTTAAACATTGAATTGAGAGCTTTCTGTGGCTGCCATCTTTGTGGTTGCCATGGCTTCCCCTGTGTGTGGGGAACCCCTCTAGGTCATTTATGCATCACAGACCTCAACTCTCCTCCCACATGTTCAGTGGCATGAACTGAACAAACTAAGCAAAGGTATGCTTGGAGAGCTTTTGATGCTGGATTCGTTTGTATCTGGGTGAGTTATAGCCGACTACTTTAATATATTAATTTGTCCAATATGGCAGAGAGTACTGTAATGGTCTGCACTGACCTCTCAGGCAAGGAGCCGCATAGACAGGTAGGCATGCGTAGTGTGTTGATATCAGGGATCCTAGGTGCTCTAATGGTTAGCACACTGGCCTGGAATGCAAAGAGATGTGGGTTTGAGTCCCACTCCAGGCACAATATTTCCCATTTTCATCACCCCCATGACACTGGTCGCCGTGACCATGATCCTGTACAAGCTACGCGCTGTATAGTTGTTGAACCTACCCTGTATATGGAAGTGCGGTGCATTTCCTGAATGTATGTAATTGTAAACATTAAAAGACCTACAATTCCAGGGGGACGAGTGTAGTGGTCTGCACTGACCGCTTAGGCAAGGAGCCGCATAAACAGGTAGGTGTGGGTAGTGTGTTGATATCAGGGAGCCTAGGTGGTGTAATGGTTAGCATACTGGCCCGGAATGCAAAGAGATGTGGGTTCGAGTCCCGCTCTAGGTGCAATATTTCCCATTTTCATCACCCCCACGACAGTCCCAAATATGGGGTTATGCACCTTTAATACTGAGCCGTGCTGCTTTTGGGACAGCTCATTTACAGTGTGTGCACGCCCTTTCTCTGTGACTGCGAATTACAGTGGACACATGTTGTCTGTGTTTATCACCAACCATCACCGGCTTCCACCAGTTCCAGGAACACTAGCCAGCAACCAGCAACCAGCGCACAAAGGAATGCAATGAGCACCTCCGGTAATCATAGACAGGCGTGTAGAATCTGGGTGGATGGTGGAGATTTACATCCTGGCAATATCTAATGTCATATCAGGACGTGTACCGACTTGTGACAGTGCACACTCATGGTGACGTTATATTAATACCCCACTGGGAAATCAGGCCATCAGCACCATGACCTGAAATCCCTCATCTAACGTAAACAAAATTACAGGTCCATATTCCATTAGCCGACATTCTGGAATCCAAAGAGCCCTGAAAACTGAAGTTTGTTGTCTGTACAGTTTGTTTGTTTGTTTAACGACCCCCCAGCACAAAAAGTGGACATCGGCTATTGGGGGTATTTTCTTTCTTTTCCTGTTCAGTATAAATATCAACTGTAATATTAATAATATCTTGCCTAGTCTGAATATTCATCGCTGGATGAATATTAAAGTGTTTGATTATGGTTAATTTGAAATTGTATATGCCTATGTCACACCCACAGTTATATTAAAGTATATCTGGTCTATAACTATCACACCATTTCATTTATCAACATATTATGCTAAAAAAAAATGGTAATAATAAGCATAGTATTTATTTATCCCACTCAACATCCCATTCTATCCTCAATGATGGCTCGCCTATGTACAGAGCAAACACATTGATCGATCTCTGCATCACTGACTCCTGCCTTGCAGCTGCAGCTTCCTGGGAGCTCACAACACTATACTCAGACCACCTTGCAGCTCTCCTCCACACCAATACACCCAACGTCACCCACCCCCCAACAGATTCAACCTAAACCACACAGACTGGGCAACCTTCATCTAGAAAACATAAGAGATCTGAACCCACTGACCACATGTGAGTCAGTGGGCTCAGATACAATAGATCTGAACCCATTTACCAAGCAATGACAGACAACATGAAGTAAACTGTCTCCTATAACCACACTGGCTGCACTACCTCTAATGCAATTTGAAGAGCAAAAAGATTCTGCAACAAGCTCCTCTACAAGCTCTGCACAAACCCCAACCGAGGCACTGAGAATCTTGTTGAAATAGCCACCACTTGGGCCAAAGATGTCAAGTTTGCTGAATCGGACAGGACATGGAAACTCTGGCGCACCAAAAGAAACTCTCACACCACCTCCAGACAACTCTGGCGCAAACTGAACAGCATCCAGGGGAGATTCGGCACCCCCCTACTCTATCCTACCCTGGCCAACTTGCAGCCGAACACAACAAAAAGTTCATGGACAGAACAGACCCTGCAATCAACCTCCCTTATGCCCACCAACAAGCGCTCACAAGGAACTCTGCCTGGAGAGCCGACCTCATAGACATATCAATAGCCACAATGTCCACCGATAATCTTGTCAACGACCTGACCAGGGCTGAGCTCGACCACGTCCTAGGCACCACCACAAAGAAGACAACCCCAGGAGCTGACGGAGTCCCTAACACTGCGTGGACCAAGTTATCTGCCACTAACAGGGAAACTCTCCTCCCCCTCCTTGACAATATCTTCTACAACACGGACATACCCCAATCTTGGAAGGATGCTGATATCATCCACATCCCCAAGGAAACCCCGGGCAAAGTCAGACCCATCTCCCTTCTCCAATCCCTCGGGAAAGTTAGTGAAAGAATTGTCCTTGCCCATCTCCAGATGGTCACAGAAGACCCCACTACTGGCCTACCAGAGGAGGTCATCGGCTACCAAGGAGGACGAGGTACCCAGCATGCCATCACCACCCTCATCCAGAGCATTTCATATGGCCTTGGTAATGGACATGAGACAGCAACCATCTTCCTTCACCTCAAAAATGCCTTTGAGCTTATCGACCACAACGTGGTACTGACATCTATGGTTGATCTTGACATCGCCGGTCAGCATCTTGCCTACATCCGAAATTACCTCCAGAACAGGCGAGCCAGGGTATGTGTCCAAGGCACCTCTTCTCTCTACCTCCAACTAAAAAATGCTGTGCCCCAGGGTGTAGTGCTGAGGCCCCTCTTCAATGCTGACATGGCATCTCTCATGAGGATGATTAAACAAGACCTAGCAACCCAAGAGATCAACGACACAACAATAGTCTGACATCGCCATCACCTGCTCCCATGCGATCAATGCACTGGATCTGGCTGAGAGGGTGCTCCACCTGGTAGGAAACACCTGCAGAGACCTTGGACTAAAAATCTCCCCCACCAAGACCAAGATCATGCACATATTCAGAGGTCAACCACTTCACCCCCTCTACCTAAATGGATCCCCTATCGAACGGGTCTCCACCTTCGACTACCTAGCTACCTCAAAGACCTCATCAACTCAAGTGCCATCATCATTACCGACTCTCTGAATGCCATCAAAGACATCGCCCACCCAAATACAAGGCACTCCCTTGACGACGTGATCCAGATTATAATCTCGACCAAACATCAGGCACACCTCAACACAGTCCTAATATGGGTCCCCTCCCATATAGGACTATATGGTAATGACCAGGCTGATTGTATCGTTGTAGCCAGTGCCAACCGAGCAGACATAGAGACAGCCATCCCTCCCTCCATCACCAAACTGACCACCGCCACTTCTCAAGCCACCACCAATCTCTGGGAACGCGCCACACAGAAGGAACAAGTACGGAACCCTTATTCAATAAGCTGGCTCTGGTACAGCCTGGTCAGAACTAACATCCCCCATCCAGTCAGCCTTCCTGCTTCTACCCAAGTTGCCGTCAACCACTTCAGGAGTGGCTACTGCCATTGGATTGATGTCTCCAACCCCCAGCACTGACCCTGCGGCATTAAGATCTTCAATGTGGCCCACATACTCTGCTCATGTGGCGCCGTCGACAGATCTGCCATCAGTTACTTCATGAGGGACTCTGACCGCCACCTAAGCGACAATAGGGCTGCTCTTGCCATCTTCTCCAGGATTTCCAAGTAATCCTGGAACGCACTTGCTCGCTTCTACTGCCAGAATGCAGATATTGTCAACACACTGCCTAACTAATCCCATCCTCACTTCACTTCTTCCTCTGGCCTTGGCCGGACTTTTGTGCATACCAGTGAATCTGGAGGGACTTAAGTTTGGATCCTAGTTGAGTCAAACCCATGACTTATGAAATAGGTACCTGTTGCTGCTTCGCACTTGGCGTTATTAGGTCAGGACATGGACTGGACGCAGGATAATGTCAGGATAATGTGAGTGTGTGGTACATCAGGTCATGGTGCCAGTGGTCTGATTTCCCAGTGGGGCAGCACTATAAAGTCACCATGAGTGCGCACTGTCACAACTTGGTATGGCCTGGGGTCTTACTGGGGTGTAACACTACACCAACTGCCAACCCTCCCCCGGCCCTCTCACTCTCAGAGGACTGTGGTTGCCTTTTTCCTTATCCCCCCCACCCCCCAATTTCTCTGACCACCACCCTTTCCCGACCAACTCCCGACCACATGGGACCGCTTTCAGCGGTGCCCATACAGTGCTGCAGATTTGCCGCCTTCAGTGCAGCAATGCGACTGAAAACTCCCAATAAACAACAACACTTAGTGTGAATATTGATGTTGCAACTGCAGTATTAATGATTCATAAATACCTTCATTCTGGAATGCGAGAAATTTTGAATTCCGAAAAAAGTGGCTCCAAGGATTTCGGATATGGGAATTATGCACTTCTATTATAACCAAAAAAGAAATGGTGTTAGGACAAAAACCTCCACAGACCACACTAACTAGAGAAGGAACAACAGTACATATGAGGATATAATGACTTACTGAGGTAACACCACAGGAGCAGTCGTGATGGCACCAGTATTGACCAATGATCAGTTCAGGGAAACCGTATAACAGACACTGTGTCTGGTTTTCTAATGAGACACATCCTAGTGATAAGCTTGCTTGCTGTTCTATGTCCTTGCAACATTTAAGGTTATATCACGACGGGTACCGACTTGTGACAGCACGCAGTCATGGTGACTTTATAATTATAGTGCTGCCCCACTGGGAGACCAGGCCACCGGCACCATGACCCACTATCCTACACAGTCACATTATCCTGATACTGTGCTAACCGGTCCTTGTCCTATCCTATTAATGCTGAGCACCAGGCTAGGTAGTGACAAGTATCAATTTTATAAGTCATCTGTTTGCCACAGCTGGGATTTGAACTCCTGACTTTCCGCACGTGAAGCCTGCACTCTACCGATTCGGCTATGGCGTCCCGTGTACTATTAAGCACAGCATTGCACTCACGGTTGAAATTAAATGTACATTTCTAACATTGCCTAGAAGGCTAGAGAGCCATGGCCAGATTTGTTTGTTTGTTTGTTGTTGTTTTACGTCCTAGCAACATCTAAGGTCATATCAGGACTTTTATAGTGCTGTCCCGCTGGGAAACCAGGCCGCCGGCACCATGACCTGATATCCCACTCAGTCACATTATCCTGACACTGAGCCAATCAGTCCCTGCCCTGTCCTATTTATGCCGAGCACCTGGCTAGGAAGCGGCAAGTATCAATTTTGAAGTCATTGGTTTGACTCGTCCAGGATTCGAACCCTCGAGCCCACGATCTACCAGCACGGGACCAGATGTTGTTCATCTATTGAATGCTATTATTCCAGAGTTATTTTATTATCAGGAACGATGATAACATTATCCTAAAAGATGATATAATTGTCCCGACCTGGACTTTTATTAATGCTCAATCTAGGAAGGTTGAAGGTAAATGTTGCATAATTGATATATTTTGACTTTCTGCAATATGTTTTTAGACAAATATAGGAGCATCCAATTAGGTGAATCTAATTTGATAATAATATGTGATAGGAATGAACTAAAACCTAAACATTGGAAATATGATGGTTTAAAAAAAAATACACCACCACATTTCGATGGGCAGATATGTATCCATATACTGATACGTGTACAGTCATACTTCTATGTATACATGCATACACACCTATATATACAAATATGCAGACGATTATACTTTCATGGATGCACGCACACTTAAAGGGACCAGCTATAGCTCGCTGGGACACTGCGCGTACTCCGACAAATGCTCTCCAAGCACAATCTTGTTTAGTTTTTATGTTTAAATGAACCAAGTATGTGTGGGGAGAGTATGGGACCAGGGCAGTGCTAGTCTGAACTGCAATGGCAGTTTGTTGTCTTCAAAATGGCCGCCCCCATAGGCGGCGGCCATTTGCAATGCAAAAGCTGCGCTGTGATTGGCTGAAATTGTGCCGGCAACAGGCTCACACAGTAACAAAATTTGCTGGTTCCCAGTATGGTCTCAGCTTGTGCCCGGCAGTGTTAGGGACCGATTACGCCGAAATCTATTGAATGCGATCATATTTAACAGAATTACATACTAAAATAATGAAATTTAATTAAATTAACCTTAAATTCCAAGCGATATTAACGTAGCAGCTCGATCAGCATCGAATCGCCGAGTGTAAACAAAACAGTGGCTCGAGTGACCCGAGTTGAATAATCGATTACACCCGAATATACAAATCGCCGCCGGCGCATTCCCGAGTTCATTTGTTTTCCACGCGGCGGATAGCTGGCGACTTTAAGTACATAAAGACATTCACGAATCCATACATAGTAGCTACATAATAGATACATGTATGCTAACTACATTATAGAGATATGTATACACATACATGTAGACATACATTCATACCTATATGTTGTTGGTGGAGTGTGTGTGGGTGGGTTTGTGGTTGTGTTTGTGGGTGAGGGTGTGTGGGTGGTGGGGTAGTTGCGTGTGTGTGTGGGTGTGTAGGGGGTGTGGATGTGTGATGGTGTGCGGGTGTGCAGGTGTGTGGGTGTGCGGGTGTGCGGGTGTGCGGGTGTGCGCGTGTGCGGGTGTGCAGGTGTGCGGGTGTGCGGGTGTGCGGGTGTGTGGGTGTGTGGGTGTGCGGGTGTGCGGGTGTGTGGGTGTGCGGGTGTGCGGGTGTGCGGGTGTGCGGGTGTGCGGTGTGCGTGTGCGTGTGTGTGTGGGTGTGGTGTGGGGTGTGCGGTGTGCGGGTGTGTGGTGTTGCGGTGTGCGGTGTGTGGGTGTGCGGTGTGCGGGTGTGCGGGTGTGCGGGTGGGGTGTGCGGGTGTGCGGGTGTGCGGGTGTGCGGGTGTGCGGGTGTGCGGGTGTGTGGGTGTGCGGGTGTGCGGGTGTGCGGTGTGCGGGTGTGTGGGTTGTGTAAGTGTGCGGGTGTGCGGGTGTGTGGGTGTGCGGGTGTGCGGGTGTGGGTGTGCGGGTATGCGGGTGTGCGGGTGTGCGGGTGTGCAAGGGTGCAGGTATGCAGGGGTGTTGGTGTGCAGGTGTGCAGGTGTGCAGGTGTGCAGGTATGCGGGTATGTGGGTGTGCGGGTATGTGGGTGTGTGGGTATGCAGGTGTGCTGGTGTGTGGGTGTGTCGGTGTGTGTGTGTGCGGGTGTGCACGTGTGCACGTGTGCGGGTGTGTGGGTGTGCGGGTGTGTGGGTATATCGGTGTGGGGGTGTGTGGGTATGCATGTGTGCGGGAGTGCAGGTGTGCGGGTGTGTGTATTAGTGGGTGTCTGGGCGTGTGGGTGTGCGGGTGTGCGAGTGGGTGTGTGGATGTGTGTGTGGATGGATGTGAGTGCGGGTGTATGCGAGTGGTTTCGGGTGAGTGTCGGTGGGTGGGTTGGCGGGGAGGTGCGGGTGTGTGGGTGTGGGTGCGCCTGTGTGTGCGGGTGTGTGTGTGTGTGTGTGTGTGGATGGATGTGAGTGCGGGTGTGTGTGTGTGTGTGTGGGAGAACCATCACCATCAATCCGGTGGGCTGGAAGTCTCTCAATCCACCCTGTCAGTCTCACATCATTACCACATTGATTCTCACCAAGACCAACCAATCTTCTTGGACAGAATAATACTCATGCCTTCGAGTTAATCGGGTCTACTGTTTACTTTTAATAACTGTTGTTTTGTTTTGTTTCGCGGGTCAGTACTTCTTTTTCTGGACGCATTGGCCAAATCGGTAGAGGGCAGGCCTCCTGTGGGGGGAGACCGTGAGTTTGATTCGCGGTCGAGTCAAACAAATGACCTACAAAATTGATACTTGTCGCTTCCTAGCCTGGCGCTCATCATTAATAGGACAGGGCAAGGATTTGGTAGCTCGGTGTCAGGATAATGTGTCTGAGTGGAATATCGAGTTATGGTGCCAGTGGCCTGATTTTCCAGTGGGGCAGCACTATAGAGTTACCATGAGTGCACACCTGTCACAAGTCAGTACCCGTCTTGATATGACCTTAGATGTAGACAGGACATGAAACTCCAACAACCAACCAACTTCTCTTTCTCTGCGGTGCAACTGCAGTGGTGGTCAGGCTGTAGGGGTATACCTCCAGATGGGAACCGGGCGCGGTGTCCGAATCGGTAGAGCACAGGCCTCGCGTGTGGAAGATCGGGGAGTTTGCGAGTTTGGTTCCCGGTCGAATCAAACCAATGACTTACAAATTGATACTTCTCACTTCCTAGCCTGGTGCTCGGCATTATTAGGATAGGGCACGGACTGGTTAGCTCGGTGTCAGGATAATGTGACTGAATGGGATATCGGGTCATGGTGCCGGTGGCCTGATTTCCCAGTGGGGCAGCACTATAAAATCGCCATGAGTGCGTACTGTCACAAGTCGGTACCCATCCTGATATGACCTTCGATGTTCCTAGAACGTAAAACAACAACAAAAAACAAACAAATCCAGATGGGATGACCGAATGAATGGAGGGCCCAAATTTGATCCTACATAGCCATTTGGTCCGAGGTAGCCAATTGACTTACTGGTGTGTTTATTCAATATTTATTATCGCATAGAAAGTATGTTAAGCCTATATATAACGTGCAACATTTCAGTGCGTGCACGCAAGTTATTTCCACTTAAAATATCTACAAAGCTAGCTATTTGATAATAAAATTTAGTCTAACCTAGATTCTACACGCCTGTCTATGATGACCGGAAGTGCTCATTGCATAGACTACATCACGGTTCCAGCGGTGCGGTGCATTGTGGGATGCATCAGACCAAGAAAAGTCGCGAGAAGCACATGGCACTGGGTGCAGCTATGAAATGTGCTAGTTTCAGCTCATCTCAGCTCTTGTTTGAAAAATAGAATACCAACTAAAGAAATATATATAATAAATTAAGATATTAATCTTTTATCCAGCATTGCATTTACATCAATATAACCAGCACATCTTATGCCATGTGCATTTAGATTTAGACAAATCTAGGCACTCATACTAGTGTTAGAGCCATAGCCAGAGTCAGTTTTATTTATTTTATTAATGTTTTTATTTATATTCTATGGTTAATAACATGTGTATGCCAAATTGTTATGTATTTCTATTTATTTTGAATAAAATGCCAGTTTTGCCATACGCATGTCGGCAAACTTAATGGGCGTACGCCTTTGCTTTGCTCCCAACACCGTTTTCAGCACATGCGCAGTCGGAAACGTGATGTAGTCTATTCCTTCATGCGCTGGTTGCTGGCTGGTGTTCCCCGAACTGTGTGGCAGGTTGTGGGCTTCTAGGCCATCCTGTTCACATCCAGCTGAGGCAAGCCAATGATTAAAAACAAAAAAATCATACTATCATGCCAGTCCGACTGGGAGATCAGGCCGTCGGCACCATGACCCAAGCTCACTCGGTCATATTATCATGATGCGGTGCTAACCAGTCCTTGTCCTATACTATTAAGGCCCAGTCAGACCTTACCGGACTGAGTACCGGACACCACCGAACAAAGAATTGTCTAGTCCGGTGGTGTTCGGTATCAAAATGTACCAGATGAAACAAATGCTAAACGGACAAGGAACATAACGAATAGCCACCGGACGATAAACGGACGATAACCAGATGACAACCGATTGGCTAACGGACGGACCGGAAACCAACCAGACACCAATCGGACACCAACCGGACTGATCACGGATGCACCGAAAACCGACGGACCAAATTACCACAGCACCGTCAATGGACACTGCAGGAAGCAAACCGGAGAGGTAACGGAAGGGTACCGGACATGAAACAAACAAAACGGACAAAACAGACTTAAACCAGACATCAACCATACACGTCAGTCCGGCGGTGTCCGGTACAAGTTTTGTGCATGTTCAAAACTTGTACCGGACACCGCCGGACACCACCGGAGATAGAACTGACACGCCGGATGGGTACCATATATAAACCATACATTGCCGTATTTCACCGGACAGTGTCCGGTTTCTGTCCGTTTCCTCAATCCGGTGAGGTCTGACTGGGGCTTTAATGTCAAGTGCCAGGCTAGGTCGCGACAAGTATCAATGTAATCATCGGTTTGACTCAACAGGGGTTCGAACCCACAAACCCATGGGTTCGGATATCCCAATCTCCCAAAACAGGAGCCGGACGCTCAACTCATTCGGCCATCGCATCAGTAGAATAGGGATATGAACCGTGCAATGAAGAAGAAAGCTTGCATATAATCAAATGTACTTTGAATTAATGTAAATAAGACTATTACTATCAATTTAATATATTTATCTTAAAAAGAATGGCATACTCAAATATATCTCAGAACTATGCACTTGTATGCTAACATCCACACATGGCAGACATGGTGGCCGAATGAGTAGAGCGTCCGTCTCCTGTTTTGTGAGATCCAAACCCATGAGTTCATGGGTTTGAATCCTGGTCGAATGAAACCAATGACTTACAAATTGGTACTTGTCGCTTCCTAGCCTGGCGCTTGGCATTATTAGGATAGGGCAAGGGCTGGTTGGCTCAGTGTCAGGATAATGTGACTGAGGGGGATATCAGGTCATGCTGCTGGGGGCCTGGTTTCCCATTGGGGCAGCACTATGAAGTCACCATGAGTGTGCACTGTCACAAGTCGGTACCCGTCCTGATAGGACCTCAGATGTTGCTCAGACGTAAAACAACAAACAAATAAACAAGCAAATAGCCACACATTTCTATTCGCTGTAAGCTAAGATTCCATTCCATATATGTGCTAGGCAGTACGCGAATGTGACAAAACTTGGAAAAGCATGTAAACGCATGGTGGTGCTTCCATATATCAGGATGCAAATGTGAATGTGAATGCAAATGTGGCAAAGTGGATCGCTCAATGGACCAATCGGTGCATTGGAGAATGCGAATGCGAATCAGAATGAGAATGAGAATGCAAATGCAAATGCAAATGTGTTGTCGCATACCACGTATATGGAGCCTTAGCTTTAGGTTTGTTGCTTAAGCAGGACAATTTTAAATCGTTGACAATTGATCTCCCCATTCCAACAGTCCATGACATATCCTAACAAAGCTGAACACCAGCCATGATACATTCTCCCAATTGACCCCATGACCTCCCGAACCGGAAGTTAATACCCTATTAATTTGTCCTTCCGGTGCCTACTTTCTCTCCAAGAACCACGTTTGGATGAGCAACCCAATCAAAGAAGCACTAAAGTCTCTTTCCATTTAATTAAATTCATTTAGGTTGCCCGACCTCCATGAGGAACGGATAACGAGTTCAGTGTGTGATGAGTTTTGCTAGATGAAAAAAACACCAAAATATAGAAATAAGACATGAATGAATTACAAGCTGAAATAATAGGACGAACTTGGCGACCCCAATGATGCTTTTTGCGTAGACAATGATTCAAAGACTGCGTTAGTTACATTGCGAAATCATCAACATAACTCCTGTCTTCTTGTGATTTGACAATTTAATTCAAACGATTTAACCCAAACATGCATGCTTTTTTTCCTCTTTCTTTAATTCACCGATACACATATGTAATACACAAACTTCCTTGTAAATGATAACTACCTAGCCAGATTGACAGTCATCTCATCAGGCTTGGCTTGCTTGCTTGGTTGTTGGAGTTTTACATCCTGACAACATCTAAGGTCATATCAGGAGGAGTACTGACTTGTAACAGTGCACACTCATGGTGCCTTTATACTGCTGTCCCACTAAGAATTCCGGCTGCCAGCACCATGATCCGATATCCCACTCAGTCACATTATCCTGACACTCAGCTGACCAGTCCTTGGCCTATCCTATTAATACCAAGCACCAAAATAGGAAATGACAAGTATCAATTTTGGAAGTCATTGGTTTGACTGTACCGGGAATTGAACTCCCAATCTCCCGCATGGGAGGCCTGCACTCTACCGATGCGGCCAACGCGCCCGGTATCAGACTTGGCAGGTCGTGCGGGTGAGCTGGGCACGGGTTGGAGCGGGTGTGGAATTGATATAACCAATGAGAATGCAAATCCGACATTATTTGTGAGTTCAAGAGCAGTTTTTATCGTTAAAGGCCCTGTCACACATCACCGGACTGGGGGAAACGGACAGAAAGCGAATAATGTCCGGTTTGTGTCCATACAAGTTTTGACCATACACAAAACTAAGAATGGAAGCCGCCAGATTGACGTCTACGGTTCTTGTCCGGATTGATTTTGATTCATCCATTAGCTATCCGTCCATGTCTGTTTCATGTCTGTTTCATGTCCGTTTCATGTCTGTTTCATATCTGTTTCATGTCCATTTCATGTACGTTTCATGTCTGTTCATAGACCCGATGTCGCAACACTTTGACACATTTTAATACATTTCGATACTTATCACCACCGGACTAGACAATTCTGTCCGTTGCTCAATCCGGCATAGTGTGACAGGCACTTAACCCATCTACGCTCTGCCACTTCCATTCAACCAACCATTGGAGGAGATGATTTCGCATGACAAAACAATCTTTATGATGCGTTATTTTAAGTGAACCGATGCTTAGATCAATTTAAAAATCCATTCCTTTTGAACCACATCAAGACAGTATGCATGCTTCGAGTTCTGCTGGTCCCTCATACAGACTGAGGCTGGGACCCAGTGCAGGCTCACAGCTACAGCTTACATGGCGGGAGGTACGGGAGGTAGACAATACACATAAATAATTAATTATAGAAGGAAGTGTTTACGTTTTATGATCCATTCCTTTTGAACCACATCAAGACAGTATGCATGCTTCGAGTTCTGCTGGTCCCTCATACAGACTGAGGCTGGGACCCAGTGCAGGCTCACAGCTACAGCTTACATGGGAAGGTACGGGAGGTAGACAATACACATACACCATGAATTATACCAGGAAGTGTTTACGTTTTATGATCCATTCCTTTTGAACCACATCAAGACAGTACACATGCTTCGAGTTCTGCTGGTCCCTCATACAAACTGAGGCTGGGACCCAGTGCAGGCTCACAGCTACAGCTTACATGGCGGAAGGTACGGGAGGTAGACAATACACATACACCATGAATTATAGAAGGAAGTGTTTACGTTTTATGATCCATTCCTTTTGAACCACATAAAGACAGTATGCACTGCTTCGAGTTCTGCTGGTCCCTCATACAGACTGAGGCTGGGACCCAGTGCAGGCTCACAGCTACAGCTTACATGGCGGAAGGTACGGGAGGTAGACAATACACATACACCATGAATTATAGAAGGAAGTGTTTACGTTTTATGATCCATTCCTTTTGAACCACATCAAGACAGTACGCATGCTTCGAGTTCTGCTGGTCCCTCATACAGACTGAGGCTGGGACCCAGTGCAGGCTCACAGCTACAGCTTACATGGCGGAAGGTACGGGAGGTAGACAATACACATACACCATGAATTATAGAAGGAAGTGTTTACGTTTTATGATCCATTCCTTTTGAACCACATCAAGACAGTATGCATGCTTCGAGTTCTGCTGGTCCCTCATACAGACTGAGGCTGGGACCCAGTGCAGGCTCACAGCTACAGCTTACATGGCGGAAGGTACGGGAGGTAGACAATACACATACACCATGAATTATAGAAGGAAGTGTTTACGTTTTATGATCCATTCCTTTTGAACCACATCAAGACAGTATGCATGCTTCGAGTTCTGCTGGTCCCTCATACAGACTGAGGCTGGGACCCAGTGCAGGCTCACAGCTACAGCTTACATGGCGGAAGGTACGGGAGGTAGACAATACACATACACCATGAATTATAGAAGGAAGTGTTTACGTTTTATGATCCATTCCTTTTGAACCACATCAAGACAGTACACATGCTTCGAGTTCTGCTGGTCCCTCATACAAACTGAGGCTGGGACCCAGTGCAGGCTCACAGCTACAGCTTACATGGCGGAAGGTACGGGAGGTAGACAATACACATACACCATGAATTATAGAAGGAAGTGTTTACGTTTTATGATCCATTCCTTTTGAACCACATAAAGACAGTATGCATGCTTCGAGTTCTGCTGGTCCCTCATACAGACTGAGGCTGGGACCCAGTGCAGGCTCACAGCTACAGCTTCAAGGGTGGAAGGTATGGGAGGTAGACAATACACATACACCATGAATTATAGAAGGAAGTGTTTACGTTTTATGATCCATTCCTTTCGAACCACATCAAGACAGTATGCATGCTTCGAGTTCTGCTGGTCCCTCATACAGACTGAGGCTGGGACCCAGTGCAGGCTCACAGCTACAGCTTACATGGCGGGAGGTACGGGAGGTAGACAATACACATACATCATTAATTATAGAAGGAAGTGTTTACGTTTTATGATCCATTCCTTTTGAACCACATCAAGACAGTACGCATGCTTCGAGTTCTGCTGGTCCCTCATACAGACTGAGGCTGGGACCCAGTGCAGGCTCACAGCTACAGCTTCCAGGGTGGAAGGTACGGGAGGTAGACAATACACATACACAATGAATTATAGAAGGAAGTGTTTACGTTTTATGATCCATTCCTTTTGAACCACATCAAGACAGCATGCATGCTTCGAGTTCTGCTGGTCCCTCATACAGACTGAGGCTGGAACCCAGTGCAGGCTCACAGCTACAGCTTACATGGCGGAAGGTACGGGAGGTAGACAATACACATACACCATGAATTATACCAGGAAGTGTTTACGTTTTATGATCCATTCCTTTTGAACCACATCAAGACAGTACACATGCTTCGAGTTCTGCTGGTCCCTCATACAAACTGAGGCTGGGACCCAGTGCAGGCTCACAGCTACAGCTTACATGCGGAAGGTACGGGAGTAGACAATACACATACACCATGAATTATAGAAGGAATGTTTACTTTTAGATCCATTCCTTTTGAACACATCAAGACAGTACTGCTCGAGTTGTCCCTCATACTGGCTGGACCCAGTGCAGGCTCACAGCTACAGCTTACATGGCAGAAGGTACGGGAGGTAGACAATACACATACACCATGAATTATAGAAGGAAGTGTTTACGTTTTATGATCCATTCCTTTTGAACCACATAAAGACAGTATGCATGCTTCGAGTTCTGCTGGTCCCTCATACAGACTGAGGCTGGGACCCAGTGCAGGCTCACAGCTACAGCTTCAAGGGTGGAAGGTATGGGAGGTAGACAATACACATACACCATGAATTATAGAAGGAAGTGTTTACGTTTTATGATCCATTCCTTTCGAACCACATCAAGACAGTATGCATGCTTCGAGTTCTGCTGTCCCTCATACAGACTGAGGCTGGGACCCAGTGCAGGCTCACAGCTACAGCTTACATGGCGGGAGGTACGGGAGGTAGAAAATACACATACATCATTAATTATAGAAGGAAGTGTTTACGTTTTATGATCCATTCCTTTTGAACCACATCAAGACAGTATGCATGCTTCGAGTTCTGCTGGTCCCTCATACAGACTGAGGCTTTGACCCTGTGCAGGCTCACAGCTACAGCTTCCAGGGTGGAAGGTACGGGAGGTAGACAATACACATACACAATGAATTATAGAAGGAAGTGTTTACGTTTTATGATCCATTCCTTTTGAACCACATCAAGACAGCATGCATGCTTCGAGTTCTGCTGGTCCCTCATACAGACTGAGGCTGGGACCCACTGCAGGCTCACAGCTACAGCTTACATGGCGGGAGGTACGGGAGGTAGACAATACACATACACAATGAATTATAGAAGGAAGTGTTTACGTTTTATGATCCATTCCTTTTGAACCACATCAAGGCAGTACGCATGCTTCGAGTTCTGCTGGTCCCTCATACAGACTGAGGCTGGGACCCAGTGCAGGCTCACAGCTACAGCTTCCAGGGCGGAATGTATGGGAGGTAGACAATACACATACACCATTAATTATACCAGGAAGTGTTTACGTTATATGACCCATTCGTTTTGAACCACATCAAGACAGTACACATGCTTCGAGTTCTGCTGGTCCCTCATACAGACTGAGGCTGGGACCCAGTGCAGGCTCACAGCTACAGGCTCACAGCTTCCAGGGAGGAAGGTATGGGAGGTAGGCAATACACCATGAATAGACTACATTACCATTCCAGCCTCGCGGTGCATTGTGGGATGTGTCAGAGCAAAACAAACCCGCAAGAAGCACATGGCACATGCTAATACACTGGGTGCAGTTATGAAATGTGCCAGTTTCAGCTCATCTCAGCTCTTGTTTGTAATGTAGAACACTAACTAAAAAATATAGATAATAAATTAAGATATTAATATTTTATTCAGCATTGCATTTACATCAATATAATCAGCACATCTTATGGCTAATCAATGGTGATGTAAACATCAGCCTGTACAGTGTTTGAAATTGTATGTTTTTTAGCTTAAAATGCTTAATTATGGAGAGTTGTGTCTTAAACATATTCATTATATTATTATATTGCATCCTTCCATCCATGTTTGTGCCAAATTGTTATGTATTTCTATTAATTTTGAATAAAATGGAAGCTTTGCCCTACGCATATCAGCAGCACCTGCGCACTCAGAACCGTGATCTCGTCTATTATACAAGGAAGTGTTTACGTTTTCTGATAGAAAATATTTACTAGCAAAATTTCACTGGAATCTACATAAGAAACTAAACCAATGAGTTATAAAATTGATACTTGTTGCTCCCAAGCTTGCCGCTCAGCATTAATAGGATAGGGCAAGGACTGGTTCACTTACTGTCAGGATAATGTGACTATTAGGTCATGGTGCTGGGGGCCATGATTTCACAGTGAGACAGCACTATAAATGTGCCATGAGTTTGCACTGTTACAAGTTGGTACCCGTCCTGATATGACCTTACATTTTTCCAGGACATAAAACTCCAACAACCAACAAACCAACAAAGGAAGACATGACTGTGCACACCTGTAACCAAAATAGCAGTACTGTTAATTCGTGTACTCTTAATTAAGTACTCTTAAAATCTTGCTTTTCGATTATGTAAACTACTTGTGTTCACGCCACCAGAGGCCAGACCAGTGATCCGGCCACACCTACCTGCAACAGAAATAGCAGCAAATTAGCAATATGTTCAGACAATTATTTTGTGGGTTCAGATTAGTAGCTTTGACAGAAGACAGAAAATGAGCAATACAATGTTAGCGAAAAGTCTTAACAAAATATAAAAAAAATTTAAAATCAAATCAAATCAAATCAAAGAAATAAAACAATCCCAAAAGAAATCACATGGTGATGTAGAGGCAGCAACAACTGGAGCGGAGGTGCCTTGTTTGCAGCGAAGTACGCATAGGACGGATTCGATTAATCAACCAGACGGGATGGCCAAATGAGTTAGAGTGTCCGTCTCCCGTGTGGTAGATTGTGGGGTTGTGGGTTCGAATCCTGGTCGAGTCAAACCAATAACTTAATAATTGATACTTGTCGCTTTCTAGCCAGGCGCTCGGCATTTATTAGGAAAGGGCAAGGAGCAGTGGAATCAGGAAGACCAATCGCTTACGACTGAAATTTCCCCTGCTTAAACAACTAATGTACCAACAAACAAACAAAAACTCGGGTCACCCGACCCACTTTTTGGCGCATGCGCAGACTCTACATCCTCGGGTTGCATAATCAAACACTCTCCAACACGCTCGGGGTGTTGGAGAGTGTGTTGGAGAGGTGGATTAATCCAAAACTGGGTTTTAAAGTGTTTTTTTTTATAGAATAGTTTAGTTATATCTCCATTTCATTAATCTGAATTTATGTTTTTTAACCCATAAAATAAACCACATAGGATTTGTACTCCTACAGGACGGCACCAGCACAAATGTGACGTCATCGCTCCCAGCCAACCCCAGCAAAGACCTGGGTTACTGGGGTCGGGACTTTTGCACACAGCACGTCTTTTTGTCAACTCCACTCGCGGTGTTCGATTTGAAATTCTAGCAACTCGGGTGACCCGAATCGCCCGGGTGGTGTTAATCGAATGCGGCCATAATGGTTAAGAGCGCCAGTTTCGGTTAGTGACGACTCTCGGAACTAATCAGACAGTCCCAGTTCATTGGTAATAATAACATTAGCACCTTCAAATACACAACACCATTTTCCTTCTATCAAAACGGACGACGTGGCCGAATCGGTGACAAATGTTTAATAAGTGCACCAGTATCTAAGTTAGATATGCATAATCAAATCTAGATAATATTTTTCGCTTTGAAAATTTGATGTTTTGATCGGACCATGCAGCTTTAAGAAATCTCTAAAGTTAGGCATTTAGATAACAGTTACTTACAACTAAATTAAGGAGATTATACCAATCAATTTAATATATTTATCTCAGAAAAATAACAGTAACTCAAAACTGGCGGACAATGCAACTTTAACTTAATTCACAATATCAGTCCCCTTTACTTATCGTCACACTTCACTACGCACGATGTCACGAATCCAGGTCACAAACCCACGTAATCTCAGTGTGACCCCTGTGAAACCCTACCTGTGACCTCCCCGTGACCCCGATGACCCCCTGACTGAAGGAGGTACCTGAGTGAAGAACCTCGCTCTCAAATGGCACCTGCTACCCGGTGTCGCCCTTTCAAGGGGAGTCCGTTTAAACGGGCCTTTTCGCAATGCGCATGTGTCAAAGTCGAACAGCATTTCCTCCTGATTGAAATTGTACCCATGTTTAATAACGTCTTACTCACTTCTTAACGTGTTAGTGCAGCGGGTATTATGTCCTATCATTAAGTATCTAGCATAAACTATTCACTACAATGATGCCTGAAGAGCCGCCTTGCTTATCTCGCCCTACATTTCCAGAGAGCTCCTCCAGAGAAAGAAGAAGCAAGCCAGAAATTCGGGAAAAGATTTCAGGCTAGCGTTTTAACTTTGACGCATGTGCATTGTGAAAAGGTCTAGTTTAAACCGAGTACCCTCTCAAACTGCGACACCGGACATATTCCCGGGACACAACAAGAAGTGGGGCGCTGGAAACCAGTATTTTGCTATTAAAATGCATCCTGCTTAATAAACAAATGTTGGTTGGTTGTTGGAGTTTTACATCCTAGCAATACCTAAGGTCATATCAGGATGGGTACTGACTTGTGACAATGCCGCCTAGCACATATATGGAATGGAATCTTAGCTTACAGTGAATAGAAATGTGTGGCTGTTTGTTTGCTTATTTGTTTGTTGTTTTACATCCTAGCAACATCTAAGGTCATATCAGGACAGGTACCGACTTGTGACAGTGCACACTCATGGTGACTTCTTAGTGCTGCCCCACTGGGAAACCAGGCCACCAGCACCATAACCTGATATCCCACTCAGTCACATTTTCCGGACACTGAGCGAACCAGTCCTTACCGTATCATGATAATGCAGAGTGCCTGGCTGGGAAGCGACAAGCATCAATTTTTAAGCCAGTAGTTTGATTCGACCAGAGTTTGAACCTGAGAGTTAGAATCCACGATCTACCGAAACCGGAGACGGATGCTCAACTCATTCGGCCATCCTGTCTTGTCAAGGCAAATGAGACTTGTATATAAATCACTCACATATACATTTACTCCTTCGTATTGGCTATATCAAATGCCAAGGTGTTCAAATGTCAACGTGTTTGTTTACAAGCAAGGAGGTAATGCAACAAAAGCAGCAAAGGTGAATCAATAAGATTCTACTCCACATGGGTCCATGTGGGATGGCCGAATGCGTAGAGTGTCCGCCTCTTGCGACTTAAATAAATGTATACTTGTCGCTTCCTAGCCAGGCGCTCGGCATTATTAGGATAGGGCAAGGACTGGTGTGCTCAGTGTCAGGATAACATGACTGAGTGTGATATCAGCTCATGGTGCTGGTGGCCTGGTCTCCCAGTGGGGCAGCACTATAAAGGTGCCATGAGTGCGCACTGTCACAAGTTGGTACACATCCTGATATGACCTTACATGTTGCTAGGACGTAAAAGAAACAAAACAAAGAAACTCCACATGGATTGAGAACAAGCAAAGCTGTAGTCGATGCTGATTAGTCTGCAGTATTTGACCACCGATGTTGCTAGGACGTAAAACAACAAGAACAAACAAACAAACAAAAACTCGACCACTGAGTTTAGAAAGCTGCATAGTCCGTTGAAAGCATCACATTTAAAAAAAAAAAAACTTATCTAGATTTGAACCTACATATCCAACTGAGATACACATGCGCTTATCAAGTCAAGTACACAGAAAGCCACACAGAAAGGGTGCACTAATCCAGTTTAATAGAACCTGTTACTGTATAACCCCGTTAAACCAAATTCTAAGGGACCCTAGAAATTTGTTTGGATTAACCAATCACTGGTTTAACTGACTTTGACTTGGCTTTGGCAAAAACGGTAGTGCTTTATGAATGTACAATGTATGTGGACACTATGATTATTGTTTTTTTATGTATATACAGTTTAACCCCATTAAACCAACCTCGGTTAAATCAAATGATCGGTTAATCCAAACTTTTTTCGGCGACCTGGCAAAATACTACCATTTATCATTGTGTAGTAGTCTGAACATGAGCTCTACTATCACGCGGTAGCAGCGGAGACTACGACGCCATCAGCGCAGTACCACTACACTGCGCTAGATGGCGGCACGGGTCACCACCGGTCAGACCCTAGCCGGGCTGACCTCTACTGCGTGAAAAAAGTCTCAGATGACCTTAAAACCACATGAAAGTTTGGTTTAACTGTACCGGAAGTGGCCTGGGGCCGACAATTTTGTTTGGATTAAGCGATGCTTTAGATTAACCGACTTTGGTTTAACCAACTTTTTTATATGATAAATAGTAGTATTTTGCCGGGCCGCCGAAAAAAGTTTGGATTAACCGATCATTTGGTTTAACCGAGCTTGGTTTAATGGGGTTGTACTGTATTGCTATAGCCATATCTATGGTGTCAGAGTTTTGATGTGCTTGCCAAAATTAGGTTTTCACTCAAAATATCTCCAAAGTTACCCAAAGTTATTTTTAAGTGCAGTAAAGTAGATTATAGTAAAGTCCACGGCTGGCATCTCTGGGTTGTGTATGCAGGCTATAATGAAATCAATACAGGCAAGGAGAGAAAGGAACAGTATAAAGAATGAAAGTAGAGTGAGAGCTTGTACCCTCAGGTTTATTATTATAAAGTGGTATATGGATCTGGTATGGCATACCACCTGACCGTGTCCTCCAATGGGAATCAAGCATTTACAGTTCCATCAATGAATAGTGAGCATTCCTGGGTCACCATGGCTACTGTGATCTGTCCACCACCACCATGCGGTGTGGCTGCTTGGCCACCACCTGCCTGAGCTGTGTGTGTGGTGATCCGTGACTAACAGTTGGGGGGGGGGGGGGAGTCTAGGGGGTAGTGAGTAGAGCTCCTGAGGCTCCTTACACACTTTCACGAGTGCCTCCTTGACACTATCTACCTAATACACAGTGATTATTGACCATAAGTAAAGGATCACCAGCAACTACATAAATACATTCACGCACTATATACCATTACCTTAACAGACCATTTGTATTCCATTATAGACCATTTGCATTCCCCACCAATGCGTTTTATTGGAATATTTTACACTATGATGAGCAATCTCAATAATCTACTGAACTTATCTCAGACATGTGAAACCCACAATGATTGTTTGAGTTGCCCCGAGTATACATCTTCTACTCAGTGCTGCTCCCCATTTGTGCATCAACAGCAGTGACTGGTGCTGTACATTATACAGCAGGAGCACTGACCAAACTTAGATTATTTAGAATGTCAATTCCAATAGCAAGATGGCCGGAAGACCAGTGCTCCAGCGCTGACAAATGTCATATTCAGATGAATAAATACTTTACCAAAAAAAAAAAAATAGCAGAAACTCAAAGCCGATCTGTGCAACTTTAAGTCTGAATTTGATACATTTCTCTGCCTAGACAGGCCAACTTTGGAGCGTCTGTTTCTTTGAGGTATTGATGTCCTTTAGTTTTAGTTGTTCACCCCCCCACCTGTACCGCCCTCACTTCCCTCTACCATCTAAGCATCTTAACGGGCGCAGTGGCCGAATCGGTAGAGCGCAGGCCCCGCGGGCGGGAGATCGTGAGTTTGGTTCCCAGTCGAGTCAAACCAATGAATTATTAAATTCATAGTTCTCGCTTCCTAGCCTGGTGGTGAGCATTAACAGGATAGTGTAGGCACTGGTTGCCTCAGTGTTCCATGATAATGTGACTGAGTGGGATATCGGGTCATGTTGCTGGCCACCTGATTTCCCAGTGGGGCAGCACTATAAATTCGCTATGAGTGCGCACTGTCAGAATCCGGTACCCATCCCAATATGATCTTAGAGTGTGTGTGTGTTGTTGTTTTACGTCCTAGCAACATACCAGGCCAGGAGGCGACAAGTATCAATTTTATAACTCATTGGTTTGAGTCGACCGGGAACCGAACTCCAATCCGATCTCCCGAACGAGAGGCTCGCGCTCTATCGATTCGGCCACCGCGTCCGGTATATGACCTGAGATGTTGCCCGGACGTAAAACTCCAACATCCAACCCATCTAACCACCCATTGTCTTACACCCCCATCACACCAAAGTAGTTCTTACTACGTTCTTAAAAATGTTGCCGAACGGAGTCAAACTGTGTGCGAACGGAGTGAACACACTGGAACATAGTCGCAAGGTTTTACAACTTTTTATGAACTGCATGGACGGGCTAGGATGGAACGGTGCCCCAGAACTTTGACCTTGCTCAAAATTATCTAGCGACCATCCCATTCATCAATTTGACATACTTAAAACAAGATGGACGTAATACAAATGATCGTACTAGGAACGTGTTACCTGGTTACGACGTGGTGCAATCGGGCATCAATTGCATGAAGGAAGTAGCATCAAGGCCAAAGTTACACGTTCTACCCCGATCACAGCCCGTTTTAGAACAGGGTAGGACGTTTTGAGAACTAGTTTGGTGTGATGGGGGTATAAAGCGACCGGGTGTTGATACTTTATCGCGTCTAATTGCGCATGCGTTTTCGGCGTCGATGCACTCTGCCTCAGCGCGTCCCTTTGTGCGCATGCGTGCGTGTACATGTGCGCATGCGCGGTAATGACTGGACAGGTGGTGGGTGCGCGAGGTGTCACGCATCTGGATGTGACACTAACGCAGTAACGGCGACCACGACACACCGACAAGTCGCCGATAAAAGTAAACGAAATTATAGGTTATGTAAGACATTATGTGAATATAAAATGCAACTGTGTTAAGCTACAGAAGGAAAAGAGGTGACATATTTGAAGTATTTAAAATAATGAAAGGTTTTGATAAAAATAGATATGAACCAATTTTTCACCTTGAATAAAAGAGAAGGCAGTCGGGGCCATACTCTCAAACTAGTAAAACCCAGAGCCATTTCAAAGTTAAAGTTGCATAGTCCGATGGTTTTGAACTTCTGTATTTTTTTTTAGATAAATATATTAGATCGATCACTAGTATCTACTTTACATTAGTTCAAAGTTACTTTTATTTTAAATGGTAAACTTTTGAGATATTTTGAGTGCAAACATGGAAAATTAATTTTGGCAAACTTGCCAAAACTCTGACACCATAGACTTCTGCAGTAACAGGTTCTGTTAAATTGACTCAGTAGTGCCTTCTATGCAGAAGCAAATGCTTAATAAGTGCATCAGTATCTAAGTTAGCTTACTATGGGTAAATACTTGGTAGGTTCCCCTTCCTTTCCAAGGTGACTGGCCACTTACTCATCTTTGTCAGAGTGTGCCCTGATGAGCCACATCATCTTGCTGTTACATCTTCAAAGCTATTGATCTTCTAATTCATCTGCTGCTCCACTCTTCGTGCACTTGAAGGGGTGACATCCCCTGACCACACCAACAAGTTGATGTGCACCACACTTAGTTTAGGCCAACAATTGAGTCGGTATGGCCGCTGGTGTGCACTACCAACTACTCTACTCTAATGTATGGGGCTGAGACATGGACAATCTCTAAGAAAATGTACAAACGTTTAGCAGCATTTGAGATGTGGACTTATCGAAGGATGATGAAAATATCATGGACAAAGAAGATCACCAACAAAGAAGTTCTCAGAAAAATTAAAAATAAGAAAAGCTTGTTTGCCACTATACAGACAAAGAAACTTATTTATTTTGGCCACATCATTCGTCAGAGTTCAATATACCGTACATTGTTGGAAGGGAAGGTGAATGGCAGCAGAGGGAGAGGGAGACCAAGAACATCATGGTTTACAAATATTTCACAGTGGACAGGCTTGAATTATTCACAGTCTATCAGAACAGCACACCATCGGGACAAGTGGAGAACCATTGCATCCAACCCTCGACTAGAGGACGGAACTATTGATTGATTGATCTAAGTTAGATGTGTAAAATCAAATCAAGGTAATTGGTTTGGTTTTGAAAATTTGATAATTCATCGGACTATGCAGCTTTAAGGCAACACAGGATCATAAATACATGGAACAGTCTCCGACAAAATGTTATTGATGCCGAGTCAATAAATTCATTCAAGAACAGATTAGAAAAAGCATGGGCTGCTGATCCAGGGAAATTTGACCCCTTATTCACCACATGCTACTAATTATTCCTTGTGTTGCATATTTACTTGCACTCAAGCAAAAATGAGAGACAAATAAGTGTTCACACTTCCTGTCTACCGTTCACTATTTCACTATTTCACTTTGTTTCTTTGCTATATTATAAATGCAGTGTATCTGCATTTATAATGTGGTGCATGCAGATGTGTTTGTGAGTCTGTGTGGGCATATTCAAGTCACTTTTTGGCACATGCGCACATCCTACAGACTCAGGTTGAATAACTGAACACGCTTCTCCATGCGTGGGGTGGAAACAAATGGTGGCTTAATCCAAAACCTTGTTTAAAATAATAACTGATATAACTACAGCAAAATAGGATTTAAAGTATTTTATGATTGCATAGTTTAGTTTTATTTCCATTTCATTAGTCTGGGTTATTACCAAAAAAAAACATGTAGAACTGGTACTGGTAGCTGTTATCCTACTTGGCCCATATGCATGAAGAATTATTTATCGCCCGGTGGTAAGGACCGAGTTCAGGGTAGCTATCGCCGGGGGTAAGAAATGTATCACAGGGTATGCATGAAGCCAAAGTGGCAAGGAGGTAGCTACCCTTGTAGTTATTTATAGATTTGGGAAATCCCTCTGCATTTGTAGCCATATATTAGGCTCAAATCTATTAAATGCTATCATATTTAACAGAATTACATACGCAATACGTGATATTTCATGAAATTAACCAGAAATTCAAAGCAATATTAATGCTGCCGCCGCAATGGTGGCGATATTAATATTTTCGAATCGACGAATGCAAGCAACCGCTTGAACTTGAAGGCGTGGCTTGGGGTGGAGGGACCGACTCGGGCAAAATCTATTGAGTGCGATCATATTTAACAGGATTACATACGCAATAAGTGAAATTTCACGAAATTAACCCTAAATTCGAAGCAATATTAACGCATCAGGTACAACGATGGCGATATTAATATTGTCAAATCGACGAATGTACACAAAACAAATCGCCGCTGCCGCCGCATCGACGTTGCTATCCATACTGTCGAAGATCAACAAAACATCGCCGCCGCCGCCATCACATCGGCGGCAATGTATTAGGCCCAAATCTATTCAATGCTATCATATTTAACAGAATTACATACGCAATAAGTGAAATTTCAGCAAAATAACCATAAATTCGAAGCAATATTAACGCTGCTGCCGCAGAGGCGGCGATATTAATATTGTCGAATCGACGAATGTAAAGTAAACAAATCGCCGCTACCGCATCGACGTCGCTTTCCATACTGGCGGCGGCGGAGATTTGTTTACTTTCCATTCGTCGATTCGACACTATTAATATCGCCGCCAATGCAGCTGTAGCCTTAATAACACTTCGAATTTAGGGTTAAATTGATAAAATTTCACTTATTGCTTATGTAATTCTGTTAAATATGATCACATTCAATAGATTTGGCCCGAGTCGGTCCCTACCCCAGCCCTTATACCTGCTACTGAGTGGGGGAGCTTACCCTACTTTTACCCCCTGGGGTTTGCATACCCCGGTCACATGCATACCGACTTTTCGGCGCTACCCCAGATATCCCCTCTACCCCCAGGGGTAGAGCGCTACCACCGCCCCATGCATACGGGCCCTGGCAGGGGTAAAATGTATGAACAAGTTTGTATCGGCTCCGGTGTTAAGGGCGGCCGGCGGGTTAGCTATCGTCGGTGTTGGTATATGTGTCACGGGAAATGTATGTGGCCAAAGCGTGGCTTGGTTAGCTAACCAGTGCGTTATTTATAGATTTGGGGAAACCCTCTGTGCCTTCGTCGATTAGTTTACATTCGTCGATTCGACAATATGAATAACGCCGCCAATGCGGCGGTAGCGTTAATAACGGTTCGATTTTAGGGTTAATTTGATTCAATTTCACTTATTACGTGTGTAAATCTGTCAAATATGATCGCATTGAATAGATTTGGCTGTAATATATTGCCGCTGATACGGCGGCGGTGGCCATGTTTAGTTTACGTTCGACACTATGGATATCGACGTCACTGCGGCAGCGGTGATTTGTTTAGTTTACATTTGTCGATTCGACAATATGAATAACGCCGCCGATGTAGCTGCTACGTTAATATCGCTTCGAATTTAGGGTTAATTTAATGAAATTTCACGATTTGAGTATGTAATTCTGTTAAATATGATCGCATTGAATAGATTTGGCCGTAACCGGTCCCTAACACGGACGTTAAACCTGCTATTAGTTGGGGTTAGTGTAGGCGACGTTAACTCTTGAGGCGTTTGCCTAACCCGGGCACATACATTGTCACTTTTGGCTGCTAACCCGGGAAATCCGTGCGACGCATGGGTTAGGACCGCTAACTCGGCTTCATACATTTGGCCCCTGGATGGAACCAGCGCAAATGTGACGTCATCGTTCCTAGCCACCCCCAGCCAAGACATGGGTTACTGGGGTTGGGACTTTTTCAAACGGCACATGTTTTTGTTGACTCCACTTGCGGTGTTCGATTTGATATTTTAGAAACTCGGGTGACCCGAGTCGCTCAGGTCATGTTAATCAAATACGGCCTATATGTCTGTCTGGCTCCAGCAGCCGATGACTGAGGAGGGATGGAGTAGGGGCTGGGGAATAGGTGGAAACTTCCCGCCTCTTATACTCGTATATACTGCTTATGCAGCATGTATATGTGTCTCTGTATCTGTTTATATGTGTAGCACTCTATATGTGTATATGTACATATATGTAATGTATAACACATTATACTCGTTTATACTGCTTATGTAGCATGTATGTGACTCTGTATCTGTTTATATGTGTATATCTCTATATGTGTATATGTACATCTATGTAATGCATAACGCATTGTACGAGTATAAATGCTAAGGGAACCTCTATACTTTGCTACATTCCTCCATCGGTGTATTCGTGGAGTGCCCCCCCCCCCCACCTCCCAGCTGTCGGGTGGTCCTCCCCCTCGCGCTACACACACTGGAGGATGTATATATATATATATATATATATATATATATATATATATATATGCACATGTGTCTGTGTAGCCTATCTGTGTCTGTGTCTATCTGTGTGTTTGATTGTGAATGCAACCCTGTGTGCCTTTGCGGTTGTGTGTTTGTGTGTATCTGGGTCTATGTGGCTGTGTGTCTGTCTACGTACATGTCTGCATCCTTACATGCATTGAGGATTTGCGTGTGATGTAGACATCAAACTACTCCTGCGTCATGGTTGGATAGAAGCAGTTACTTCTACTATCAAGTGTGTGTAAATAAAACAAAAAGCACAAATCTATTCACTGCTATGATCTAATTATGTTATTTAGAACCATGAATATTTAATTGGGGGTTGAAATAATGTTATTTATGAGAATAGCTTACTCAAAAAGTGAAATCATGTCAAATTAAACCCAAAATCCAAGCGATATTGAGGCTGCCGCTGCAACGGCACCGATATTGTTGAATGTAAACAAAGCAAAAAGCACGAATCTATTCACTGCTAGGTTCTAATTCTGTTATTTACAACCATGAATATTCAATTGTGGGTTGAAATAATGTTATTTATGAGAATAGCTACCTCCAAAAGTGAAATTCGGTCCAATTACACCCAAAATCCAAGCGATATTAATGCTGCCACTACATCTGCAGTGTTATTCTGTGCTTTCTATCCAACCATATTGGCCGACGAGGCACTGATCACTTGGTGTTCATCGTTTGACGCATCGACGCATTGACTGGTGGCGCCACCAACTGGTCCCTGCAACACTAAGCACGGCCGGTGTCAGCGTCTCACCTCCCACAAGTCTCACTTCCCAAACATCGCTTCTGCGCATGCGCGGATTCGAGTGACGAATGCAGACTGCAGATTGTCAGAGTCTCATTTCCAACAAGTCTCATTTCCCAGTGTTTCGTAGCTTTTTTATGACTTTAAACCCAAGAATATTGGAGGAAACGTGTACAACAATATTCTCTACGAGTTTGAGAATATTGGTGAATATATTAAAGGCGAAAAACCGATTCAGTTGCCGGTACGGTAGAGTTGACATCGCCGTGTTGTTTATTTCTGGTCGGTTGCTCGACCTGATTATCGCTATTTGTTTTTTAGCGGTTATTCTTAGGAGTTTAAACACAAGAATACAGGAGAATACGCATTGCTTGTGGGGAACAATATTCTCTGACTTTTAGAATATTGACGCATATATTAAAGAATTTATTGGAGTTAAACAGGAGGATACATATTTCTTGTGGAGAACCTGACTGGCTCATTTTTGACACATGCGCAGACGACGCTGTTGGATTCTGACGCATGCGCAGAAGCGATGTTTGGGAAGTGAGACTTGTGGGAGGTGAGATGCTGACACCGGTGTCGTGATTTCAGTTCTCAACCAGTTTCAGTTCTCAATATCGTTTCTGCGTATGCGTCAACATTGAACAACATCGTCCAGGCATTGTCAATGGTCGTGAGCAATCTTCATACATAAAAAGTGAAATATCTCTCAAACCACACCACCTAGAAACAAATCGCTTGGTACACATATAGAAAACATGTTTACCAAAAAGATTATAGTAAATTGATGTGGTTAGGCTTTTGGATTTCTATTAATTTTGAACAATGTTTCGCACTGCATGTACCAGCAAACTCAAGGCATTGTCAATGGTCATAAACAATCTTCATACAGAAAAAGTGAAACATCTCTAAAACCACACCACCTAGAAACAAATCCCTTGGTACACATATAGAAAACATGTTTACCGAAAAGATTACATTAAATTTATAAGGTTAGTGATACTGACACTATAGTGACAGTGTGAGTGCAGCAATTTGTGGCGATCGGAGACTGTTTGAATCGGACTCGATGTTGACACATGCGCAGACGATGCTGTTCGATGTTGACGCATGCCCAGAAGCGATGTTGAGAACTGAAACTGGTTGAGAACTGAAACCGCGACAGGTGCTTCCTAACTAACTTGGACATACACCTTTTGAAAAAAGCCACACCACCTGGGGTCTTCTATTATATCAAATTAAAGCTCATTACGTTGCGAAAAAAACACTAGCCCCCATTATCGATAACATAACAGAGCCAGTTGGTAATAAAGTGTGTACATGTAGTATTGTCATTGCCTGACATTTGTACGCTTTTAACTTTTCCATTGGTGTCTAATCCTTGCAGCTGTCCGGGTTCAAGGTCACAGAGGTCACTCACTACGCAGACCACCTGTTCGGCGTCCCAGCGGTCCACACACACACACACACACCACCTCATCCAACGTTTTTCATCTATATGTGTTTCTCATTGAATTATGCAATGTAAGTACTAACATATATTTTACATTAAAGCAAATATATTTCCTGTTTGAACTACTCTAAAGAAAATTGAAAATACATCAGTTTTACCCTCCCTTCTCTCTACTCACCCAGCCATTTCCACAACAACAGCTGTCACATGACCAATCTAGGTCACTCGACACCACAAAGTGGAAAAGTTCAGTACTAGCATGCACCACACTGTGGCACAAATTAGAACTATTCCAAGTTTGTTTGTTTTCCCAAGGAGGTATAACTCGCCACTTTAATGTTGCATCGTCCGATGGTTTTGAGTTTCTATCATTTGTTTCATGTTCTGCATAATTTGGTATGTGGATATAAATAACGGTATAAATACGTGGATATAAATAATGTTTCTTTCTTACCACCTTAACTTCCATGATGTTCACTGCATTCTCTCTTCCTCACGCTCTCTCCACATTGAGCCAACTGTCACTCTGCTCACTTTCAAAACTTGTTATAATTTACCTTACTTTAGATTGGAGTAGTTTTCCTTTAAAATAACTGATGTGTGAGATATATTAAGTGTAAACATGCCAACATTAATTTTGGCAGGCTTACCAAAATTCTGACCCCGTTTTGGGTTTGTTTTTTTCTAACTTTATTTTAGTATTTAAAAAAAAAAGTTGTTGCTGTTACCTCTGTTATTTCCAGTCAACCATATACAATGACAGAGACAGTCCGAATAAAAATGTAAAATTCAAGACCTAAATGCACTGGAATTGGTCCCACTGCTTCACGGGTCACAGCTGGTCCGGTGTATTATTATATTAACAACCACACCCCAACAACACAATTCATAAACTCACATAACTAACTACACAGGAGTTACACTAGAATATTTCTAACAAACTGACATGTATATACCGCCTGCCTAACTACAACTGAACATTAAAACTTACTACAACTTTACCAACTGAATACAGAAGGATATTCGGGCATCAATTGCAGCATGTATATGTGTCTCTGTATGTGATTACAGAGACACATATACACTCATTGTATCTGGGTTACATTCTAAATACTATGTAAATTCTCACATTGATCTGACTAATATTGATCTAGTTATATGACAACTGTTACCATATTGCTATGGAACTTTTCGGTTACATAATTTCATTGTGTTACATACTACAAATTGTGTATTCAACAGTTATTGTATACCTTATTCTATACACCTTTTGTGTAAATAACCCTGAATTGAAAAATTACTGGAAGACCAGTGCTTCGGCACTGACAAAAGATGTAATCAGCAGAATAAACATATTTACCACAAAAAAAAATATACTTCAGCAGTAACCAGTTCTATTTTTTGTTGGTCCATTAGTTGTTCAAGCAGGGGAAATTTCAGTCATAGACAACTGGTCTTCCTCATTCCCCTGCTGGTCGATAGAAAGCCCAAGCCTACACTTTTACTGACCCAAGGGATTTTTAACCTCCCACACCACATACACATGGTATGAGAGCAACTGGCCTTTGATGACGCTGTAAGTTATACACAGCGGTGGAAATCCAAATTGGCAGAGCTGGGGGCACGGGGAATCGAACCGCCGATCCTCAGATTAGGAGTCTGACCTAGAAAAAAGTCAGACACTCTAACCACTCTGCCACAGAGAACGCCACATTAACTTAGTATTTATTAACTTAGTATTTATTTCTACGCAGCCCACATGTTTAAAGTTGCATAGTCCGATGGCGTGGGGTTACCATAATTTGTCTGAGATAAATGTAGTAAATTCATTATTCTTATCTACCTTATTTGAGGTTGAAGTAACTTTTATTTTAAATGGCTAACTTTTGAGATCATCATGCTGTCGGTCGTGATTCGACAAAGACTGCTTTCATTGCTTGACTGCCGCTCTCCATTTAGCTCTCTGCTGTGAGAGTAATCTCCATGAGTCGGTCTTAATGTATCTCAGCTTCAGGTTTCTCTTGATGGTATCCTTGAACCGGAGACAAGGGTGCCCTCTCTTTCTGTAACCAGAAGACAGTTGAGAATAGAGGATCTGCTTTGGTAGCCTGTCTGATGACATCCTCATGAGGTGTCCAGTCCACCGGAGATTCTTTTTGATCAGAAGATCTTCCATAGAGGGCAGCCCCGTCCATTAAACTTTTGAGATATTTGAAGTATAAACACATCAAATCAGTTTAGGCAAGCACACCAGAACTCCGACACCGTAGGCTTCAGCAGTAACCCGTTCTATTAAATTGCATCAGTATTCCCTTTTATGTGCAAATAAATGCTTAATAACTGCATCAGTATCTAAGATAGATTTGTAGGATGAAATCTAGATAATTGCTTTGGTTTTGAAAATGTGATGCTTCATCGGACTAGGTAGCTTTAAAATAACTAATTTAGGAGATATTTGATGTGTAAATATGCCAAAATTAATGTTGGCATGCTTGCCAAAACTGTGACCACATAGGCTTCAGCAGTGACAGGTTCTATTAAATTGACTTAGTATACCCTTCTACACAGCAATGATTGATTGATTGATTGGTGGTTTCTTTATGACGTGTCGGCAGCATAGGCTATATTCACAGCGAGAATTATTTGTTTTTTATTTAACCATCACCTTTACATATAATGTAAAAGCATACAATCAATTATGTGTCAATAGACACTTATGAATTTTTAAAAGGTCACAATCATATAATTAAATAAAATAGATGAAAGAATTAATCGATAAAAAATGTTTTAATGAAATATATGAGGTGGTACAGACCAGCTTCCTTTAAAAACGCTAAAATGTCTTCTGTTTTACTTTAGTAAAAAGGTCATGTATGCTGTTTGCAGTGTAAAATTGTTGGCGCATTGCCATAAAATCGACATAGTTTAGTCAAATATGCTTGACTGTCAGTGGGGACTGACATCTAATACATTCAGCAGGAAGGTCCCCCTTGAGCAGAAAACAGAGACACGGTAGACCTACGTCGAGATACGTTAACACCATGTTGTCAGCGTGCAGGCTGCACATTCCTCCAGGCTCTCCGTCACTCTACCCTAAGTTGATGTAGCTCAACATAGACCAATATAGCTCTAACAAACATCTAATGTATCTTGATGCAAGGCTAATGTGAGCGCAATGTAAACCCAATGTAACCCAATGTAATGGCCTTACGTTGAGCTACTCCGAAAGTTTTGGGTATGTCCAAAACCTTGACGTGTGTCACTGTATCTCAATGTAACTCGACATATCTCGACACTATCTCGATGTAGGCTTAACGAACGAGTAACGTATCTCGACATCTCTTGATGTAATAGCCAAATTTCACCTATGTCAGCTTACGCTACCACGTTACCTCATAGTGTGACAGGGGTATTATATACGAAACTGTTGGAAAAACAACGCGCACAAGCTTGTTTGGCTCAGTGCTAATTAGTACCGTCGGCTCAGCTACCTAATAGGAATCTGTAAGAGTCGACTCCGACTGTATTAAGTTACTGGAACAGTTATATTCTCATCAAACAGCACCATCTAATCTGTCACTGCTTTGGCCTCATGTGAAACTTTAATCCAATTAATGGCGAAATAGGGCAGTCAGCATTGGTTGAAAACTGACGCCAACTTGTGATTCGTAGTTTCAGAAACTTCTCAGTCGTCTTAAAGCTGCATAGTGCAATGAAAGCATCATATTTTATAAACTGAAACTATTACTTATTACTATTTAATATTAGCTTGAAATGATCCTTCATATCCCCCTTAGCCACTGGTGCAGTTAGAGTTGTTTGGTTGTTGGAGTTTTAAGTTCTGGCAACATCTAAGGTCATTTTAGGATGGGTATCGATTTGTGACAGTGCACACTCATGGTGACTTTATAGTGCTGCCCCACTGTGAAATCAGGCCACCGGCACCATGACCCGATATCACGTTATCCTCTGACACTGAGCTAAACGGTCCTTGCCCTATCCTAATACTGCTGAGGGCCAAGCTAGGAAGCGACAAGAATCAATTTAGTAAGTCATTGGTTTGACTCGACCGGGAAATGAACATCCGATCTCACCCATGGGAAGCCCTTGTTCTACCTATTCGGCCACTGCATTCATTGGTGTAGTTAGAAAACAAGTGTTGCGGCAAGAAGGAACTACTAAGTTAATTTAGTAGAACCCGTTATTACTGAAGCGCATATTCTCAGAACTGTTTATGTGTGCATCAAGATTACTTTTGCAAGTTATCACGTCAAAATCTCCAAAGTTAGCTAATTATAATACAAGGGACCTTAAAGATGCATAGTCTGATGAAATATCAAATTTTCAAAACCAAACTAATTATCTAGATTTGATTTGACATATCTAACTTAAATGGTGATGCACTTATTAAGCATTTGTTTCTGTGTAGAAGGCAATTTAACAGAACCTGTTACTGCAGAAGTCTATGGTGTCAGAGTTTTGGCAAGCTTGCATGAAGGAAGTAGCATCAAGAGCGAGACTCGAACCCACATCTCTTTGCATTCCGGGCCTGTACAGAGGCCCGGAATGCAAAGATGTAGCACTGATTCTTATACACACTAGCATGTGTCATGCTAGTGTGTAGCATGACACTATTATGTCCATGTTTGCACTCAATATATCTCAAGTAGTGCTCAGGTTGCTAGTACCTGAATGTTTACAACTGTTAACATTTTCCATGTTTGCACTCAAGATATCTCAAAAGTTTACCATTCAAAATAAAAGTAACTTTGAAGTAATATAAAGTAGATACTATTGATTGATCTAATATATTTATCTCAGAAAAAATACAGAAATTCAAAACCATCGGACTATGTAACTTTAAGCAAATATAATATAGATAATAACGATTATACTTGACATCATGGAATTTGAACTATTATTGCCTTTCTCTAGATTAAAATATAAATAGCACCGTTACCAGAGAACATGTGCCCTCAACTGGAACTCTGAGTGTTAAAACTGATGCAAAGAACTGATCAACGTGAAAGTGACAATTTTGGTGGAGTTGGATGGTTTTATTTTAGATCAGAAGGCTTAATTATGGATAAATATGTATTCGACATATTCAAAACACTTGCATGACTGAATCCATGTTTATGCTAAACTGTTCGGTTTTCTTTCAAAATAATAGAAATACAGAAGTCTTGCACTGCGCGTATCAGCACAGTCAATGACCGTGCGCATTTGTTTTGCTTTGGACACCGTTTTCCACTCATGCGCAGTTGGGATTACAACCCGTCTATTAATACGGTGGATTAGGGTGGCAAGGGATGGAGTGGTGGAAGGGCGTAGCGGTGAAAGGAGGAGTGCTGCTCTTCCCACTGACCTCCACTTCCGGGGGTCGGTCACCACGATTTAGTGACTCTCCCCGGAGTGTGCCTGGCTGGACGATAATAGGAGAAAGCAGTTCCACGCTCAGTATGCGACTCGCAGACCGACTGACCCAGATTCGAACCCAAAGCCCACACACTTACGGGTCAGCACCCCCCACCACACACACACACACACACACACACACACACTACCTACACGGTCGTGGGTTAATACCCAACCGGCCGTCGGTGGATATTAGCCCACGTGCTTCCGGTGTGCACGTGACGTGACGTCATTTAACACGTGACGTGAATTGATTAGGCGCGCGCGACGTGATTTCGTTTCCGGTTTGGTCAGCGTCCCTAATTGGCCGCTAGGTGGAGGTCACATTTAAGGAAGAGAGGAAGGTTCACTAAGACATCACCGTTTTGATCTGATTGTAGGTGGGTTTTTGGGGGAGTGCTCAGGCGGTAGCATGTTCACCTGTGAAGATGTCGGTTATCTGATCGATCCTGCTCAGTGGACCCATTTGCAGTTTGGGCTATTTTCCATTCCAGTGGTCCACGATTAGTTCATCAAAGGCTGTGGTATGTGCTGTCCTGTCTGTGGCAAAGTCCATATAAAATACCCCATGCTGCTTATCGGAAAGAGTGTGGCGGCAGTCGGTTTCCTGTGAAGAAACATGTCAGATTGACCATATGTTGGACGTCCAATAGCGAAAGATACACAAATCAATGTGCTCTAGAGGTGTCACTAAATAAAACAAACTCTCTGTATGTCGGTTTGTCTTTTATCACTTACATTTCCTTGTTTTTGACTGCTATTTCTGATGGATTTTATTTGAGTTTCTTGTGTTTTTTTTGTGTGTGGGACGGCCATGATTTGTAGCCTTTTCCTTTGTTTAACCCCACACCCTTTCCTCCTTTGAACATGACCAGACGGCTGCAATCTTTATAAATCACCTCACCTCATTTTATGGGTCGAAATTACCATCCGAGGGTTTTGAAATTCTCACAGTATTTGAGGTAAAAATGGTACTAAGTATTGTACCTTACTTTAGGTTGAATTAACCTTGATCAGAAATGGTTAACTTCGGTGATAGTTAAAGTTGCATAGTCTGATGTTTTTGAGTTCCCGAACTCCCGATATTCCGCACTCGAGATCCGCGCTCTACCGACTCGGCCACCACACCCGCTTATCCTGTGATGTTCTGGGCCCGTATTCATGTACTGGTGCCAGACGTAGCCGGTGATACACGCTAGCTCTGGGGTAGCTATCCGTGGCTAGCGGCGGGTTGGAGAAATAGGTCAAGTTGTATTCACCAATGTCCAAGCCGTCGCGGATAGCTAACCGTGAAGTTATTTATAGATTTGGGAATTCCCTCGATTTGACAATATGAATAACGCCGCCAATGCGGTGGGAGCGTTAATAATGGTTCGATTTTAGGGTTAATTTGAGTAAATTTCACTTATTGCGTATGTAAATCTGTCAAATATGATTGCATTGAATAGATTTGCCTCTAATATATTGCCAATATGCCGGCGGCCATGTTTAGTTGACGTTCGACAGTATGGATATCGATGTCGATGCGGCGGCGGCGGTGATTTGTTTAGTTTACATTCGTCGATATGACAATATGAATAATGCCGCCAATGCGGCGGGAGTGTTAATAACGGTTCGATTTTAGGGTTAATTTGATTAAATTTCACTTATTGCGGATGTAATTCTGTCAAATATGATCGCATTGAATAGATGTGCCTCTTATATATCGGCGGCCGGCACACTAACTGATGCGGCTTGCAGTTAACCATGTTTTGAAAGTCGGGTAGCTTAGTCTAGGCTACGGTCGGCGGCTAGTACTGGTACAGGCACATGAATACGGATTTTCCACCGTTAACCTTGTGGGGCTGGCTACCATAGCCACGGTTAATAAGGCCCTGGCACCAGCACATGTATATATAGGGTATTCATGTGATGTCACGAACCGGATGCGCGGCCATTGTGGCGATATCAAGTTGAAAACATCCCATAGAGTTTGCCTGTACGCGCAGTGGAAAACGTCTATTTCATTCAAAATTAATAGAAATCTGGAACCCTAATCTTAGAAATTTAATATAATCTATTAGTTTAATATGTTTTTTATATGTTTACCAAGCGATTTGTTTCTAGGTGGTGTAGTTTTAGAGATATTTCACTTTTTCTGTATGAAGATTGCTCACGACCATTGACAATGCGGCGTGAATGCCTTGAGTTTGCCGGTACGCGCAGTACAAAACGTTTATTTCATTCAAAATTAATAGAAATACAGAAGCCTAACCATATAAATTTAATATAATCTATTCGTTGAATATGTTTTCTATATGTCTACCAAGCGATTTGTTTTTAGGTGGTGTGGTTTTAGAGATATTTCACTTTTTCTGTGTGAAGATTGCTCACGGCCATTGACAATGCCTTGACTGGCTTGAGTTTGCCGGTACGCGCAGTGTAAATCATTAGTTTTATTCAAAATTAATAGAAATCCAGAACCCTAACCTTATCAATTTAATATAATCTTATTGGTAAACATGTTTCCTATATGTGTACCAACCGATTTGTTTCTAGATGGATTGGTTTGATAGATATTTCACTTTTTCTGTATGAAGATTGCTCATAGCCATTGAGTTTGCAGTGTGACAGTGTGTTATTATTGTGGTTATTATCGCCACAATGGCCGCACTTCCGCTTAGCGTGACGTCAGTGCATACCCTATATACGGGCCCTGGTGTTTGAATTATTAGTACAGCCGACTCTCAGGCACCGTGTGACTAACGCATTAAGTCACGCGTGGATTAACACCGTTTACTGGCCGTGAACGGACATGACCAGCCTGTGACTAAACACACCGAATCGATCACCAACTCCAGTCAAACCTCTCTAACCGACCACCTCCACAGATCGACCACTCCCGTATATCGATCGCTTTATTTGTGTCCCAAACGATCGCCCATACAATAAATACTACAGTAAAACCTCTCTAAATCGACCGACCTTGGGACCGACTTTAACTGGTCCATTTAGGGAGGTGGTCGGTTTTAAGGAGTTAGAATATGGCTACAATGGTATTCTTGGGACCCAAATAAATCGATCGATATATGGGAGTGGTCGATTTGTGTAGGGGTCGTTTAGGAAGGTTTTACTCTATTGTAATGATAGAAAGAAGTCTCTAAATCGACCACCTCCCTAAATGGACCATTTAAGGTCGGTCCCATGGTTGGCCTATTTGGAGAGGTCTTACTGTAATATCTGAACGCACCCCCCCCCCCTCCCCCCCTGCGGAGTATTTTCTCAGATACAGGCGAGGATGTCTCAAGTAATCTTGTCGGACACAAAGTAGGTCTAGATAAGCAGCCGTTTATACCCTACTCATATCAGCTTTCAAATGCAAACTCAGACTGTGGATAGAATTAATTCCTGTCCGTGCGACAAGAATCACAGCCTTATTCGGACATTGTCTGGAATAGGCGGACCGGAGTGGGACGTAGCTCAGACGGTAGAGTGTCCAGCTGTCTAGGTGTGGGTCATCCTACCGATCTTGCTCAGTGCACCCTTTTGCAGTTCGGGTAATTTTCTGTTCCAACCAGTGCTCCAAAACTGGTTCATCAAAGGTTCTGGTATATGTGTTGTCCTGTCTGTAGGAAAGTGCATATAAAAGACCCCTTGCTGCTTATCAGAAAGAGTAGCCTATGCACCGGCAGCAGGTTTCCTATAAAGAAATGTGTCAGAATGACCAACTGTTTGATGTTCAATAGCCAATGATAAAAATCAATGTGCTCTCGAGGTGTCCTTAAATAAAACAAGAAAAACACCACCAAAAAAGATAAAAAAAGGAATACGCGGACCATTGAAGGATACAGTCAGCATGCTTTCAAAAAAGCAAAGTGTTTTATCTAATGACGCCTCTTCTAGAGCGCATTGATTTTCATCATCGGCTATTGGATGTCAAACGTATGGTCATTATGGCATATTTCTTTGGAGGAATCCCGCTGCCACCACAGAGGCTACTCTTTCCGATAAGCAGCAAGGTTTTTTGTACATGCACTTTCCCACAAACAGGAGTGCACACATCACAGCCTTTAATGAAGCAGTTGTGGACGACCCATTGGCACTGTTTTCGAAATCAAAATACTAATCTAGGTTTGATCCTCCTCATCCAACTTGGAGACGGGTGCACTTATGAAGGACAACCGTAGGCGGTGGCTGAATCTGAAGAGTCCCGACCTCCTGGGGGGGGGGGGGAGTTCTGGAGTTCAAAATTCCCAGTCGAGTCAAGCCAATGACTTACACAAAATTGATACTTGTCACTTCCTAGCCTGGTGCTCTGCATCATTAGGATAGGGCAAGGACTGGTTGGCTCAGTGTCAGGATAATGAGACTGAGTGGGATATTAGGTCATGCTGCTGGTGGCCTGGTCTCCCCATGGGGCTGCACTATAAAGTCACCATGAGTGTGCACTGTGACAGGCTGGTACCCATTCTGATATGACCCTAGATGTTGCCAGGAGGTAAAATTCCAACAATCAACCATATTAAGGACTCAATTCTATAGCTGGTAGCACTGAAGCCTAGGGTGTCTGAACATTTAACGTGACCGCGTGCTTCTGTGTTCTAACTTCTATCCCATCTGACTCCAGTTGGGCGAACAATTTCTTTTACGTATAGAACATGGGGAAGTCATTGTGACCTAATTGGTAAAGTCATTGTCACACCTCACCAGACTGAGCACCAGAGACCACCGGACAAAGAATTTTCTAGTCCGGTGTTGTCCGGTGAAGAAATCTATCGAAATGTATCAAAATTGAGCGTAACATTGGGTTAATTGCCCCCGTACATGTACCATACATGTACCGGACGAGAACCGGACAGAACCAGACACGTAATGGATGGGTACCGGACATGTACCGGACAAAACGGACAAACCGGACACCAACTGATGGGTACCGGACATGTACGGATGGGTACCAGATGGGTACCAGACATGTACCGGACAAAACGGACACCAACCGGACACCTCAGTCCGGCTGTGTCCGGTAGAAGTTTTGTGCATGTTCAAAACTTGTACCGGACACCGCCGGACACCACCGGACACCGGCGGATGGTTACTGGACGGTACCCGAACATGGCCGTACACAATCGGACAGTGCCCGGTTCTCGTCCGGTTCCCCAGTCTGGCAAGGTCTGACAGGGCCTTTAAGCCGAGACCTCCCGTGCGGGAGATCGGGAGGTCGGTTCCCGATTCAGTCAAACCAATGCCTTACACAATTGATACTGATTGCTTCCTAGACAGACGCTCGGCATTAATAGGATAGAGCAAGGACTGATTAGCCCAATGTCAGGATAACGTGACTGAGTGGGATATCAGTTCATGGTGCTGGTGGCCTGATTTCCCAGTCGGGCAGCACTATAAAGTCACCATGAGTGTGCACTGTCACAAGTCGGTTCACATCCTGACATGACATCAGATGTTGCCAGGATGTAAAACTCCAACAATGAACCAACCTAAATCTCCTGGAGGGTGTGGCCTGTGTGCAGATTCTAAAATAATTCATTACATATAGATAGTTACCCGTCAATTAAAAGGCAGAAATCATGAATTCGGTTGAGTAATATATTCTCGGGAAGAATCAGCAAGGCAGTAGGGAAGTAATTAAACCCAAACAAGTCCAGCAGCGACTGAGATCGCTTTACAGTAATGTATAGTGTCATAAACAGGCCGTGTTGTCACTCTTATAATTCGCTTTGGCTCTGGACTTGACAGCCGAGAAGCATGTAGTAAATGACAGGAGTAAATGGGTTTTTCTTATTTATATTCGCATAATAAATTATATCGAACATAACTTCGCTTTAATGGATTTTGTTTGTGTGTTGTTGTTTTACGTCCTAGCAACATCTAAGGTCATATCAGGACGGGTACCGACTTGTGACAGTGCGCACTCATGGCGACTTTATAGTGCTGTCCCACTGGGAAACCAGGCCGCCGGCACCATGACCTGGTATCCCACTCAGTCACATTATCCTGACACTGAGCACACCAGTCCTTGCCCTATCCTAATAATGCCGAGCGCCTGGCTAGGAAGCGACAAGTATCAATTTTAAAGTCATTGGTTTGACTCGACCGGGACTCGAACCCACGACCCCACGATCTACCAGCACGGGAGACGGATGCTCCAACCCACTCGGCCACCCCGTCTGGTCGCTTTAATGGATTTGATGTCCGAGCGACATTTATTTGTTGGGAATTTACCCTTGTCTCTTAGAATTATGTGTTTGATCGGGTTTTACATCTTGACAACAGCTGATGTCATAATATCAGGATGGATGCGTGTCAACTTGTGATAGTGTGCACTCATGCTGACTTTATCGTTTATTGTGCCTTTTAATTGATGAACGACTATTTATTTATATGTCATGCTTTATTGTAGATATTATTATCGATCTAGACAACACCAGATAGTCTCATCATCATCATCATCATCATCATGCTTTCAGTCATGATGTGACAAATACTGCTTTCATTACTTGACTGCCGCTCTCCATTTAGCTCTCTGCTGTGAGAGTTGTGTCCATGAGTCGGTATTAATGTCTCTCAGCTTCAGACATTTCGTGAAAGCTGCCTGCAAAAGTGTTGAAGTGCTGCTGGCTTTTGCAAGTTACCAGCGGCACTCTCTCGGGGAGCAAATAGAGGTTTCACACTGGCAAGAACATGTCAAGACAGGCGCAAAACTATTTGTCTCTGCAGTGGCTGGTCGGGAGATGTTGGGAGTTCCATACATCAACCACCCTTAATGCTGCCACAGTGACATGGTTTTCTGTTTAGGGTTTGCTCCCTTAGCCTTCGGTTCTGTCAAGAACCTGTACCACAGGGCAGTGGTTTACAACTCTGCAGGGCAGGGGCATCAACCTCCCTGAGGTATTGCAATACTTGCAATACCTGTATACCACTGAGTCTATTTGGATTTAAATCTGTGATGGCCTACTCGTGGAACCGAAAAGGTTGTTGGGGTTTTACACACTGGCAACGTTGAAGGTCAATGACTACCTAGATATAAAAATACATTCCTATAGAGATTGGCTAGTCATTGGAGGTATACACCCTGGCAACATCTAAGGTTATATCAGGATGGGTACCGACTTGCTTTTGTTTGTTTGTTGTTTTACGTCCTAGCAACATCTAAGGTCATATCAGGACGGGTACCGACTTGTGACAGTGCACACTCATGGCGACTTTATCGTGCTGTCCCACTGGGAAACCAGGCCACCGGCACCATGACCCAATATCCCACTCAGTCACATTATCCTGGCACTGAGCTGGTACCGACTTGCAACAGTGCACATTCCTGGTGACTTTATAGTGCCGCCCCACTCTTAGACCAGGCCGCCCGCATCCGGACCTGATATCCCACACAGTCACATTATCCTGAAACTGACTCAACTAGTCCTTGCCATATCCTGATAATGCCGAGTGCCTGGCTAGCTGGCAACAAGTATCAAATTTAAAGTCATTGGTTTGACTCTACCGGGAACCAAACTCCCGATCTCCCTCACAGGAGCTCTGCGCTCTACTGATTCGGCCACCGCGCCCGGTCACTACAGTACTTTGTTTACCGAACAATGTTCAATTGGGTGTTGGAGGTGTGATCAATCTGGAAACTGTTCACACCCAAAGACTCATTAGGACCTAACGAATTCCGGATCTTTACTTAAAACTAGACAACCGGATGTACTTGCTGAATCCGTAAAGAGCAGGCTTCCCATGCGGATGGTTGGTTGATTGCTGGAGTTTTATGTCCTGGCAACATCAAAGGTCATATGATTTTTTTTGTTTTGTTTGTTTGTTTGTTGTTTTACGTCCAAGCAACATCTAAGGTCATATCAGGACCGTGCGCACTCATGGTGACTTTATAGTGCTGTCACACTGGGAAATCAGGCCACCGGCACTATGACCCAATATCCCACTCAGTCACATTATCCTGACACTGAGCCAACCAGTCCTTGCCCTATCCTAATAATGCCGAGCGCCAGGCTAGGAAGCAACACGTCTCAATTTTGAAGTCATTGGTTTGACTCGACCAGGGTTCGAAACCGCGACCCCACGATCTACCAGCACGGGAGACGGACGCTCTCACTCATTCGGCCATCCCGTCCAGTAAGGTCATATGAGGATGGGTACCAAATTATGGCAGTGCGCATTCACGTCGATTTTATGGTGCTGCCCCACTGGGAGACCACGCCACCAGCACTGTGACCTGATATCCCACTCAGTCATAGTATCCTGACACTGAGCTAACCAATCCTGTCTAGGAAGCAACAAGTATCAATTTTTAAGTCTTTGGGTCGACTCGATTGGGGTTCAAACTCAATAGTTCGAATCCCACGATCTACAAAAAACGGGAGACATACGCTTAAAGCTGCATAGTCCGATGAAGCATCACATTTTCAAAACCAAAACAATCACCTAGATTTTATTCTACATATCTAACTTAGATACTGATGCATGTATTAAGCATTTGTTGCCACATATCAGGGAATACTGAGGCAATTTATTAGAACCTGTTACTGTTAAAGCCTGTGGTGTCAGAAGTTTGGCAAGCTTGCTAAAGCTAATTTGAGTTGTTTGCACTTCAAATACCTCAAAACATAACTGTTTAAAATAAACAGGACTTGAAGCTAAAGTAAGGTCGATTATAACCATCAGGTTAATCTATTTATCTCAGAAAAATGACAGAAACTCAACGCCGTCGGACTATGAAACTTTAACTCATTCAGCCACCTCGTATGGTACCCATGCGGATTGTCGGGAGTTTGAAACCTCGCCGAGTCAAATGAATGACTTACAGAATTGATACATTTCACTACCTAGAATGGTGTACGGGGTTACTAGGATAGGAGAAGGGATGTTTAACTCAATATTAGGATAATGTGACTAAGTGAGACATCGGGTTAAGGTGCCAGCGGCGTATTCTCCCAGTGGGGCAGCACTATAAAGTCGCCATGCGTGGGCATTGTCACAATATGTCGCTACCCATCTTGATATGATTTTAGCTGTTGTCAGGATGGGAAGGCCCAACAACCAGAACATAGGGGGTAATCGATTAATCAACTCGGGTGACCCGAGCCACTTTTTGGCGCATCCACACATCCTACAGACTCGGGTCGAGTAATCGAATACGCTTCTCCATGCTCGGAGTGAAAAAAATGGTGGCTTAATCCCAAACCTTAAACAAATATTATAAAACCCAATATAACTACAGCAAAATAGGATTTAAATTGTTTTATGATGGCATAGTTTAGTGATATTTCCATTTCATTAATCTATGTTATTACCCAAAAGAAACATGTATGACTGGTACCTGTGGCTGTTATACTCCAGGACGGTACCATCGCAAATGTGACGTCATCGCTCCTAGCCACCCAAGCCAAGAGGTAGGTTACTGGGGTCGGGTCATTTTGCACACGACGCGTGTATTTGTCGACTCCACTCGCAGTGTTCTATTGGAAATTCTGACGACTCGGGTGAGCCGAGTCGTCCGGGTCGCATGAATCGATTACGGCCATATTGGGCAGAACTAGAGCCAACCCCCGGAGTAGCGGACCTGGGGATCGGGGTTCGGGAGAGTGGAGGGTGAGGAAGTAGGAACCCTACTAACAATTAATGAAAAATACCTCCAGCTTCTGTCATTAGCTGTCACCGGTCTGACCCAATTCATTGCGCAGTTGTCGCCTGTGACGTCATACTAGCAACATTAATGGAATGCCCATCCAATTACATACTGCTACATTCTTTTGCTGCTTCACCGATATAGGTGAACACAAAATGATTCTTTAATTTCGCAACAATGGACATTGAAGTAATTATTTCTGATTTAGAAAAGGACGCACAGGAAACCCATTCTGAAGGCCGATGTAGATCCTTATGCCCTGGTGGGCATGCACGTTAGTGGACGTAGCTTAACATAGGTGAACGTAGTGGAGGCTAATGTGGGTCAAACATGGTGTAAGTATGTTAAACTACGTTGAAATACGTTAAGCTACCTCAGGTTTTAGTATGGATAAATGCGTTGTGGTACGGATACATACATTACGGTATGGATGCCGGGATGTTCAACTACGGTCAACTACCTTCAACTGCGCTCAACTACGTTCAACTACATTCAACTACATTCAATTGCATCCAACTACGTTCAACTACGTTCAACTACGTTCAATTACGTTCAACTACGTTAGCCTGCACTACTTTCAACTGCGTCCACTAACGTGTATGTAACTGGGCCTTTTCTCTTCGCTGTTGGATTAATTTTCTGCGGCAAATATCTGTAAAGACCATGTTAAATCAAGTGAATTGTCCTTAGAACTGCATTGTCCTTAAATCAACTGCATTGTCCTTAGAACTGCACAAGATCTGATGGTCAAATGAGTTGAGCATCCGTCTCCCATTTTGGTATATCAAGGGATTCCAACCAACGGGTTCGCACCCACGTCAAGTCAAGGCAATGATCTAAAAATTTATACACATCGCTCCCTAGCCAGGCACGTGGCATTGTTAGAATAGGGCAAGGACTGGTTGGCTCAGTGTCAGGATAATGTGACTGAGTGGGGTATCAGATCATGGCGCTGGTGGCCTCGTCTCTCAGTGGGGCAGCACTATAAAGTCACCATGAGTGCACACGGTCACCGGGTGCTCCGATTGGTGATTGCCCATGATGGCAGTAGGAACCTCTGGTGGTGGTGGTAGAAGCCACCTGGTGGTGGTGGTGGAAGGAGCCACCTGGTGGTGGTGGTGGTAGGAACCACCTGGTGGTGGGGGTGGTGGTGGTGTCCCCTGGTAGTGCTGGTGGTGCCCCTGGTGGTGGTGGTGCCCCCTGGTGGTGGTGGTGCCCGCTGGTGGTGGTGGTGCCCCCTGGTGCTGGTGCTGGTGGTTCCCCTTGGTGGTGGTTCCCCTTGGTGGTGGTGGTGGTGGTGGTTCCCCTTGCTGGTGGTGGTTCCCCTTGGTGGTGGTGGTGCCCCTTGGTGGTGGTGCCCCTTAGTGGTGGTGGTGCATCTTGGAGGCGGTGCCTCTTGTGGTGGTGTGGTGCCCCCTGGTGGTGGTGGTGCCCCTTGATGCGAGTGGTGGTGGTGCTCCCTGATGCTAGTGGTGGTGGTGCCCCCTAGTGGTGGTGCTGGGGCCCCCTAGTGGTAATGGTGATGCTCCCCGTTAGTACTGGTTGTGCCCCCTGGTGTTGCTGATCCCTGCTGCCTGTACACAGCCCCCTGGTGGTGGTATTGATATTCAGCAGGCTGGGCTGGTGACTGGCTCAGTGGACAGTGAATCCGGTACCTCATTCATCGCCGTCTAATTAGGGACTGTATTGTTTACATTGACAGCCTGTTTGCTGCGCATGACAAATGAGCCTGTTTAACATTCATGTGGCCACTGCGCGCTCTGATTTACCATCATGCATCGGCGCAACACATCGATCGGCCAAAGTACTTCCGGTCATCGAAATGCTGGTGGGAGGGTGATTTGGGTGGGTTGGATGTTGGAGTTTTACGTCCTGGCAACATCTAAGTTCACATCAGGATGAGTACCGACTTGTGACAGTGTACACTCATGGCGATTTCATAGTCCTGTCCCATTGGGAAATCAGGCCGCTGGCACTATGAACTAGTAAACCCGTCAGTCACATTATCCTGACACTGAGCTAACCAGTACTTGCCCTATCCTATTAATGCTGAATGCGAGGCTAGGAAGCGACAAGTATCAATTTGATAAGTCATTGGTTTGACCGATTCGACCACTGCGTCCGGTACGGGTGATTTGGATGTGGGTGTGGTTGTGGATGTGGGGGCGGGTGTGGATGTGGGTGTGGAAGTGTGTGTGGGTTTGGGTGTGGGTTTGGGTGTGGGTGTGGGTGTGGATGTGGGTGTGGGTGTGGATGTGTGTGTGGGGGTGGATGTGGGGGCGGGTGTGGATGTGGGTGTGGAAGTGTGTGTGGGTTTGGGTGTGGGTTTGGGTGTGGGTGTGGATGTGGGTGTGGGTGTGGATGTGTGTGTGGGTGTGGATGTGGGTGTGGGTGTGGATGTGGGTGTGGATATGGGTGTGGGAGTGGGTGTGGGTGGGTGTGGGTGTGGTGTGGATGTGGTGTTGGTGTGGGTGTGGATTGGGGTTGTGTGGTGTGTGTGGGTGTGGGTGGGGTGTGGGTGTTGTGTGGGTGTGGGTGTGGGTGTGTGTGTGGGTGTGGGTGTGTGTGTGAGTGGTGTGTGTGGTGTGTGGGTGTGTTTGTGGGGTGATGTGTGGGTATGTGGGTGTGTGGGTGTGTGGGTGTGGGTGTGGGTGTGTGTGGTGTGTGTGTCGGTCGGGTGTGTGGGTGTAGGTTTTGGGTGTGGGTGTGGGTGTTGGGTGTGTGTGGATGTGGTGTTGTGGGTGGGGTTGTGTGGGGTGGTTGTAGGTGGGTGTGTGTGGATGTATGGTGGGGGTGTGGGTGGTGAGTGTGGGTGTGGTGTGTGTGTGGGTGTGTTGGGTGTTTGGGGTGTGGGTGTGGCTGTGTGGATGTGAGGGTGTGGGTGTGGGTGTGGAGGTGTGTGTGTGGATGTAGGTGTCGGTGTAGGTGTGGATGCGGGTTTGGGTGTGGGTGTGGGTGTATGGTTGGTGTGGGTGTGGGTGTGTGGTGTGGTGTGGATGTGGGTGTGGAGTGTGGGTGTTGGTGTTGTGTGGGTGTGGGTGTGGGGGTGTGGTGTGGGTGTGGGTGTGCGTTTGGGTGGTGGGTGGGTTGGGGTGTTGGGTGGTGTGGGTGTGGTGTGGTGTGGGTGTGTGTTTGTGGGTGTGAGTGTGAGTGTGTGGGTGTGAGTGTGTGGGAGTGAGTGTGGATGTGTGTGTGTGGGTCGGGGTGTGTGGGTGTGGGTTTGGGTTTGGGTGTGGGTGTGCGTATGGGTGTATGTGTGGGTTTAGGTTTGGGTGTGGGTGTGGGTTGGGTGTGGGTTTGGGGTGTTGGGTGGGGTGTGGGTGTGGGTGTGGGTGTGGGTGTGGATGTGGGTGTGGGTGTGGATGTGGTTGTGTGGGTTTGGGTGTGGGAGGGTGTGTGTGTGTGGGTGTGTAGGTGTGAGTGTAGGTGTGAGTGTGGATGTATGGGTGTGTGGGTGTGGGTGTGGTGTGCGTGTGGATGTGTGTGTGGGTTTGGGTTTGGGTGTGGGTGTGGATGTGGGTGTGGATGTGGGTGTGGATGTGGGTGTGGGTGTAGGTGTGTGTGTGGGTGTGGGTGTGGATGTGGGTATGGGTGTGGGTGTGGGTTCGGGTGTGGCTGTGGGATTGGGTGTGGGTGTTGGTGTTGGTGTGGGTGTGGATGTGGGTGTGGATGTGGATGTGGGTGTGGGTGTGCGTTTGGGTGTGGGTGTGGGTTTGGGTGTGGGTGTGGATGTGGGTGTGAGTGTGAGTGTGTGGGTGTGAGTGTGGGTGTGAGTGTGGATGTGTGTGTGGGTCGGGGTGTGTGGGTGTGGGTTTGGGTTTGGGTGTGGGTGTGCGTATGGGTGTATGTGTGGGTTTAGGTTTGGGTGTGGGTGTGGGTGTGGGTTGGGTGTGGGTTTGGGTGTGGGTTTGGGTGTGGGGTTTGGGTGTGGGTGTGGGTGTGGGTGTGGGTGTGGGTGTGGGTGTGGATGTGGTTGTGTGGGTTTGGGTGTGGGAAGGAATGTGTGTGGGTGTGTAGGTGTGAGTGTGAGTGTGGATGTGTGGGTGTGGGTGTGGTGTGCGTGTGGGTGTGTGTGTGGGTTTGGGTGTGGGTGTGGGTGTGGGTGTTGGGTGTGGATGTGGGTGTGGGTGTTGGTGTGGGGTGGTGTGGGTGTGGGGGTGGTTTGGGTGTGGGTGTGGGTGTGGGTGTGGGTGTGGATGTGGGTGTGGGTGTGGATGTGTGTGTGGGTTTGGGTTGGGTGTGGGTGTGGGTGTAGGTGTGGGTTTGTGTGTGTGGGTGCGGGTGGATGTTGGGTTGGGTGGGTGTGGGTGTGTGGGTGTGGGTGTGGGTGTGGGTGTGAGTGTGAGTGTGAGTGTATAGGTGTGAGTGTGTGGGTGTGGGTGTGGGTGTGAGCGTGTGGGCGTGGGTGTGGGGGTGTGGGTGTGGGTGTGAGTGTGAGTGTGAGGGTGTAGGTTTGGGTGTGGGTGTGGGTGTTAGGTTAGGGTAGGCTGAGGGGCTGGTGGGGCGCGCGCGGACACAAAAACAAGCTCATAAACAAGACTGTATATATGGTGTGCATACAGGAATCAAAGTGAACCAATACTGGTAATGCGCCAGGGCAACTCATACGCATTGCTATTAATAACTTTTGTATTGGGGTGCTAAATGTCCGGAAACCAACAACTAAAACCTTTTATATCAATGTAAAATGATTGAATGTACCTCATACTCATTACTTACTGCATTGCGTACACTTTAATTTCAGAATCTACTTCACATTTCAAGACACTATGTAAACAAAATTATTGTGTAAATACCAAGATACCTGTAACAAATTTATATGAATAAAAATCAAGTTCCAAAAAAAAACATAAGTATGACTGGCTTAAGCATTTCAACTCGTTTTCGTTTAAGATAATTCCGACAGGACGCAGTCGCCGAATCGGTAAGAGCACTGCCTAACTGGGAACTGACAATTGGCAAGACTGAATCAAACACTGGCACTAAAACTGACACATTTTAGGAAATTAAGGAAATTCATGAGTGAAAACACTGCACTGCTCCTGTACAAGACTACAATATTGCCTGTTATACATTACAATGACATCATATATGAACTCTTAACAAAACAACAAAAGATCAAACTGCAAAGAATTCAGAACTGAGCACTGAGATCAGTTTACCAAGGCAAGATACTGAGTGTGGCTGAACCACACAAGAAAGCCAAATTGGATACTCTCTCAGAGCGAAGGGACCTACACCTGATGGCACTAATGCACAAATGCGCAAAAGCTGAAAAATTCATTGACCGCACAAATAGAATAACAAGAAGAGGAGCTTCCACTCTGCTCAATGTACCACACCCTTCAACAAATAAATATATTGGAGCACCAATCTACAAAGGTAGTGTCATGTGGAATGACCTCCCTATCAGAGTCAGAGAAACAGAAACAATACTTGCCTTCAAAAATGCTTGCTCTCCTGTGGGTTTTCCCCCCTACCACCCACCCCAATGGGCCCCCCTCCCCTGCCACCACCCTTAACCATCATGAACAAACCATCAACACACCGAACATCCTACACAACTATCAATCTGTTTAAACACATTGAACATTATATAAGACAGACAAAATGTCTGGTCAACTATAAACTTAGCTTGTTTTATAAGAGAAAAATGATTGTTTGAGTTGCCCCGAGTATACATCTTCTACTCGATGCTGCTCCCCATTTTTGCATTAACTACAGTGACTGGTGCTGTACAATATACAGCAGGAGCCACCCCCTTAATTCTACAGGATCGGTGCTGTGACTAATACAGCACTGACCAAACTTAGATTATATAGACTGTCAATTCCAATAGTAAGATGGCTGGAAGATCAGTGCTCCGGCACTGACAAATGTCATATTCAGATGAATAAATACTTTACCAAAAAAAAAAAAATGTCCATGTAAAAGGTCATTGGTTTGAACCCCGACCGAGTCAAACCAATTACTTAGAAAATGTATACTTATCACTACCTCGCGTGGTGGTTGGTAGTAATAGTAAAGGGAAAGTGCTCAATATCAAGATAATGCTGCTGATTGCTTCACTGGGTCATTCCACCTGTCCTGATATGACCTTAGATGTTGCCAGGACGTATAACTCCAACAACCAAATCATTAGGTCATGTTGCTAGTCGCCTGGTCTTCAAATGTGGCAGCACTATAAAGTGTGCACCATTACTGTACACTGCCACAATTTGGTAAATCTGATATAACCTTATATGTTGCTAGGACGTACAATTCCAACAAACCAAACATACAATGATTCAAACATAATAAATATATATAACTTTATAAGTGGTCTGATGATCAATTAGGAAAACGACATTGATATTAAAATACATATTCTAATTGATATTAAATTCCATTATCTATTAGTTTGTGTTAACAGCTTGGTGTATTATAGGAACATTCATAAATCATCTGAGTATGTATGTAACTCCCTCTTCAGCCAAAAAAAAATCACTGACACAGGCTTGTGCAAATGTTGTTTGCTCACAAATGCATCAACACCACCACTACGCCACTGACATTGCAGGAGCTTCGCATTCAAACATAATCATGAGATTACCTTAGTTCTTGCTAGGACATAAAACACCAACAAAACTGCAGCATTCTGTTGTGTCCCTATTTAATTCATATCAAGGCTTTGTTCAGTCTTTCCTTGTAACTAACTAGTTACCTCGTCATAGATTGGTTGGCTCAGTGTCAGGATAATGTGACTGAGTGGGGCATCAGGTCATGGTGCTGCAGCCTGGTCTCCCATTGGGGCAAAACTATAAAGTCGCCATGAGTGCGCACTGTCGCAAGTCGGTACCCGTCCTGATATGTACTTAGATGTTGCTAGGACGTAAAACAACAAGAAAGAAACAAAACAAACACATAGTCCACCTCCGAACAAAACCTTCTGGGGCAGGTCACCTTCTGTTGCCATTCAGGGGGAGGCTTTGCATTGCCAATATATCGCGAATCACTCAGTGTGTCATGAATATAACCTCTGCCCCAGCCCACCCCTCCCCCGACTCCATACCTCTTCCCTACCCTCCACCCGTCACCCCCTCATCCATTCCACCCATTCACCCCTGACGTCATTTATCCGCACCCCCCCCCTTCTCCTCACCCCTTTTATTTCCTCTTAGGCTCACCCCATATCCATTCCTTCCTCAGCTCTGTTTGCCATCCTTTTCCATTCATCCCTCATCCCCAACTTCTCCCTCTCCCCTCCCTCTACTTACCCTTCACCCTCATCTGCAACTTCTCCCCCCTCCCCCCCTCTCCTCACC
>CM059198.1:63663888-63681643 GCA_030323885.1 Branchipolynoe longqiensis | reverse complement strand
AATGACTTAAAAATAACAGTTGTCGCTCCCTTGCCAGCCACTCGGCATTATTAGGATAGGGAAAGGACTGGTTGTCTCAGTATCAGGATAATGTGGCTGAGTAGAATACCCGGCCATGGTGCCGGTGATCTGATCTCCCAGTACGGCAACACTATAAGTATAAGGTCGCCATGTGTGCGCACTCTCACGAGTCGGTACCAGTCCTGATATGACCATAAATATTGCTAGGACGTAAAACCATAGCACCCGCCAAATATACCCGCCAGCACCCAGCAAATATGCCAACAATCCTCACCGAGCCATCATCCTTCTCAAACCACAGTCCTCAGCCGTCATGCCATCACTCCGCTCACCACACCATCGTGGGGTAGTGGGTTCGAACCCTGGTGCAGTCAAACCAATAACTGAACAATTGATACTTGTCACTTCCTATCCAGGCGCTCAGCATTATTAGGACAGGGCAAGGACTGGTGTGCTCAGTGTCAGGATAATGTGACTGAGTGGGATACCAGGTCATGGTGCCGGTGGGCTGGTTTCCCAGTGGGACAGCACTATAAAGTCACCAAGAGTGCGCACTGTCACAAGTCGGTGCCCGTCCTGATATGACCTTAGATGTTGCTAGGACATAAAACAACAACAAACAAACAAAAACACCAAGTCCCCATCCAAACTCCCATCCACCTCACCCATCACCCTTAAAGACCCAGTCACACCTCACCAGATTGAGCAACGGACATAATTGTCTAGTATGGTAGCGATAAGTATCAAAATGTATTAAAATGTGTCAAAGTGTTGCGAAGGCCGCCGGACGAACAGACATGAAACGGACATGAAACAGACATGAAATGGACATGGAACGGACCGGATAGCCAACAGACGAAACAAACTCAAACCAGACAAGAACCGTAGACGTCAGTCCAGCAGCATCCATTCTTAGTTTTGTGCATGTTCAAAACTTGTACGGACACAAAACGGACTTTCTTCGGTTTCTGTCTGTTTCCCCCAATCCAGTGAGATGTGACTGGGGCCTTAACCCACTCAACCTTCCACCCACACCTACCGGGCGCGATGGCCGAATCGGTAGAGCGCGGGCCTCACGTGCGGGAGATCGGGAGTTTGGTTCCTGGTCGAGTCAACCCAACGACTTATACAATTGATACTTGTCGCTGCCTAGCCTGGCGCTTGGCCTTAATAGGATCGGGCAAGGACTGGTTGGCTCAGTGTCGGAATAATCTGACTGAGTGGGATATGAGGTCATGGTGCTGGTGTTCGTGGCCTGGTCTCCCAGTGGGACAGCACTATAAAGTCACAGATACAGCCAATTACAGATCATTTGCCATATAATTAATTAATCGCTAAAATACACAACTCCAAATTTGGGGGAGGGGGGGGGGAGAAAGCACTCGTCCAAAAATACCCAGGTAACCCAGCTTCTAGTTCTACTTCCCCCCGTCCCTCACCCCCATCCCCATCCCCAGACCCGCCCCCCCCCCCTCACCCCCCACAACGCACAGCCCCCCCCCCCCTGGAAGTAGGTGGTTTTCAAACGCTGCCCAATTGAGGTCTGATTGCACAGGATTCTGGCTGAAATGAAGGGGTGATTGCCACATGATTAGAAACCCAATCACCAAGAAAGGGCGGCTTTTTATTTCTCATCGCTCCCCCAGCTCTTCCTAATTGTCGTCTGCTCTGAAATAAAATACCGTCTGCCAACCGATACAAAAAGACAATAACAAAAACCTCACGACTTCCCTCACCGATGTGTCTGTTTGTGATGGTAAGCAGAATTATTGTAGTAGAGATCCTATAATTTATTAATGTTTGAATCAAGTTTAACCAAATGTTGTCTGCTAAGTTCTATGTCATTGACATTTGGCGCCTTCAGGTGTTAATGATACAAAAAAATCTTGTTTTATTTAATGACGCCTCCAGAGCACATTGATTTATATCATCGGCTATTGGACATCAAACATATGGTCATTCTGACAGATTTCTTTAGAGGAAACCTGCTGCCGCCACATAGGCTACTCTTTCCAATAAGCAGCAAGTGTTCTTTTATATACACTTTCCCACAAACAGGACAGCACATACCACGGCCTTTGATGACCCAGTTGTGGACCACTGGTTAGAACAGAAAATAACCGAAATTGCAAATGGGTCCACTGAGCAGGATGGATTCGATGACTGACACCTTTTCAGGTGGACACTCTACCGCATGAGCTACATCCCACTCCCGTTGTTAATGATACATGTCAGGGGGATACAGTGAGGAAAAGTCCCGGGGCCCTCCTCTTTTTACGGCCAATGGCCGAGTGTGTTGGGTGTAATGGGGTATGGGATGGCTTGATGGGGTATTAATTGTGGAGTGTGCAATCAGCTGTCATTACCTGCGCAACTGGAGGAGCAGACAACGCACTTAAGGACCAGCACCGGGCGCTGTAGCCGAATCGGTAGAGCACAGGCCTCGCGTGCGGAAGGTCAGGAGTTTCGTTCCCGGTCGAGTCAAATCAAAGACTTATCAAATTGATACTTGTCGATTCCTAGCCTGGCGCTCGGTATTAATAGGATAGGGCAAGGACTGGTTAGTGTAGTGTCAGGATAATGTGACTGAGTGGGATATCAGGTCATGGTGCCGGTGCCCTGATTTCCCAGTTTGGCAGCACTATTAAGTCCCCATGAGTGCACAGTGTCACAAGTCGATACCTGTCCTGATATGACCTTAGATATTGCCAGGATGTAAAACTCCCAACAACCAACCAACTTAATGACCAGTTCCATTTCCGCTACCTGCCCCCCCCCCCCGCCACCACAGCCACCCCCCCCTCCCTCCACCACAGCCACCACGTCCACCAAACTAACCCCCGGCACACCGCACACAAAGTGTACTATATATAATATGTCCCCCTTTTCTTTCCGTTATAGTGATATTAAGCATTAATGGTAGAATCATGTACATTTCGTTATGTTGGTACAAGATTTATGTTGTCGATTTCGCTGAGTTTATGCTCATGTGGAGATTTCGCTTAACGTTGTAATGAGGGACCAATGTATGAGGGTTATGCCCTCCAACCACCACCACCACCAACCAAATCGTCCCAGCAGCACCTCCACCAACCAGGAACCACCACCTCCACCCACAACCACCTCGACCAACCACCACCCCCAGCCACCACCACCCACCCAATAGCCACCACCAACCACCACCCACCACCACCCACCACCCGCCAAATACTCCAACCACCACCATCCACCAGCCACCACCCATCACCCGCCAATAGCCACCACCACCCACCATCACTACGCACTACCACCCGCAACCACCCACCACCACCCACCATCACCCGCCACCACCCGCCACCACCACCAACCACCACCACCAACCACCAACCACCACCCACCACCCACCACCACCCACCACCCATCACCACCACCCGCCAATTGCTCCAACCACCACCTCCACCTCACCACACTCATCACCCCCCACCCCCGCGATCCACCACAACCACAACCAGCAACCACACATACTCCACCACCACCCACCATCACCCGCCACCCACCCGCCACCGCCACCACCCGCACACCCACCACCCACCACCACCCACCACCACCCACCACCACCCACCACCCACCACCACCACACACCTCCACCATCACACATAACCACAAACAACCACCCACCACGACCCACCACCAGCCACCACCACTACGCTCCACCCTCAACCACCACGACCCACAACTCAGCACCACACACAACCACCAGCCACCACTTCCACCCACCAACACCACCACATACAACCACCCACCACCACCATACCCACCCACACACAACCACACACAACCACCCACCACGACTTCCACACACAACCACCACACACACCCCACCACACACAACCACCCACCACCCCCACCACCACCCACCACCACCAACCACCAACCACCACCCACCACCACCACCCACCACCACACACAACCACCCACAACCACCCACCACCACCACACCCACCCACACACAACCACACACAACCACCCACCACGACTTCAAAACACAACCACCACCCACACCCCACCACACACAACCACCCACCACCCCCACCACCACCCACCACCACCCACCACCACCCACCACCACCCACCAATCACCACCCACCACGGTTTGCCCGCCGTGGCATCCTGCTGTAATGCTCCTAGTCCTCCAGGTAAATACAACCTCAATTGTAATACTCACCAACTGTCACTCGTAGTGATGCAGTCTCCATATATTACACCCAACACTCATCTGTCATTTGGTTTGTGACAGCCAGGTCTCTACTCCACTGTCACACCCAGTACTTGTGTCTGTCATTTTGTCTGTCACGCCCACATATCGTATTCACTGTCACATCCAACACTCATGTCTGCATTTGGTATGCCACACTCAGATCTCTACTTCACTGCCACATCCAACACTCAATTCTCTCATTTGGTCTGCCACACTCAGATCTCTACTTCACTGCCACATCCAACACTCAAGTCTGTCATTTGGTCAGCCACACTCAGATCTCTACTCCACTGTCGCATCCAACACTCATGTCTGTCATGTTGACTGTCACACTCAGATCTCTACTCCACTGTCACATCCAACACTCATATCTCTCATGTTGCCTGTCACACTCAGATCTCTGCTCCACTGTCACATCCAACACTCATGTCTGTCATGTTGACTGTCACACTCAGATCTCTGCTCCACTGTCACATCCAACACTCATGTCTGTCATGTTGACTGTCACACTCAGATCTCTCCTCCACTATCACATCCAACACTCATGTCTGTCATTTGGTCTGCCACACTCAGATCTCTACTTCACTGCTACATCCAACACTCAAGTCTGTCCTTTGGTCTGCCACACTTAGATATCTACTCCACTGTCACATCCAACACTCGTCTGTCATGTTGACACTCAGATCTCTACTCCACTGTCACATCCAACACTCATGTCTGTCATGTTGACTGTCACACTCATATCTCTCCTCCACTGTCACATCCAACACTCATGCCTGTCATGTTGACTGTCACACTCAAATCTCTACTCCACTGTCACATCCAACACTCATGCCTGTCATGTCGACTGTCACACTCAGATATCTACTCCACTGTCACACCCAACACTAGTTTTTATGAGTAAGTATGCTACACTGAAACCAACTCCGCTCCAACGATTAGTGCATGTTTTTAATCCTGTCACACCCTCAGCTTCTGTACTCTACTGTCAAACCCAACGGTACTGTCTGTCATGAGGGGGGGCGGGGGGTGGATCAGTCCAGATATGCTCCTGTCCTTTCTGCTCCATTGGCACACCCATCACTAGTGTCTTCACAATGCATGTATTAATCTCACAGGTGCTCACTCATACACAAAACATGCTGTCTAAAAGATCATATCAAGGACCAAATGATTATACATTCTATGTCATGTTTTCCACTCCACATGTGCCCAGCCCATAATGCATCTAACACCAAACCACAATCCGTACAGCAGATGGGATGGCCCAATGAGTTGAGCGTCCATCTCCCGCTTTGGTAGATCGTGGGATTTAAGCCAGTGGTTTCGAACCCTGGTCGAGTCAAACCAATGACTTACGAATTGATACTTGTCACTTCCTAGCCAGGCGCTCAGCATCATTAGGATAGGGCAAGGACTGGATGGCTCAGTGTCAGGATAATGTGACTGAGTGTGATATTATCATGTCATGGTGCTGGTGGTCTGGTCTCCCTGTGGGGCAGCACTATACATGTGCCATGAGTGTGCACTGTCACACGTCAGTACTCATCCTTATATGACCTTAGATTTTTGCCAGGAGGTAAAACTTCGAGAACAAACCCATTACAAACCGATACCTCAAAACCTGATAGGTCACAACCTTGTCTCTCAAAATCGTGACCATACTATAAAAAAGCCCCGTCCTGATATGACCTTAGATGTTGCCAGGACGTAAAACAACAACAAACAAACAAACTATAAAAAGGTTCTATCTGACAAAGTGACCGAATTGGTGTTTTGGATGTAAAAATGTTCCACCTACTTCAGTTACATAACTGTTTTGCAACTGGTATTTTTCACTGAGATATATGTAAAATAATATTGTTCTATCAGCTTTGCTATCATGCAGTTACACAACTTCAGTCTTCATTATCTCGAAAGCACCATTTTGTCAGATAGAACCTTTACATAGTAATGTCGCGAAATGCCAAAGCTCACAATTGCATACCTCATAAGTAATATACCGCACAACCCTAGTCCTCCTTAGTTCATAGCTCACATCATACATCAAAACCTCAATCTTCAAAATCTTATACCTCACAACCTGGGCCAGGGGCGTGAGGCCGAAGCCACGGCATGCAATTCCTCGGTTCGCCATCAGGTCTCTGAACAAGGGGACTGGAAAACGAGGACGGCCACAAAAGACCGAACCTTTGCCACCTTTCTTCCGGCAGTCAAAAGTCTCAAGGAAAGGTGGCGGGGTTTCAGTCCTTCATGGCCATCCTCGTGTTATAGTCCCATTGTTCGGACACATGCCAGCGAACCGAGGAATCACATGCCACTTCTGACTTATGCCCCAGGCACATGTATGGTATAATACCCCTGTCACACTACGACATTTCTCTCCAATGCGCCTCGACGTTTGTAATTTTTTTGCGAAACGTCAGGAAACATCGGGGGACGTTATGCGAACGTCGGTACATATCGGTACACTATCCTGGACGTCGAAAGTCGCCGGGAGACGTCGGGGAGCGTCGGAGGTCGCTAGAGGTTTTTAGCATGTCAAAAAAACGTGACGACCGACAACGCGCTTCAAAGCGTGGTTGCCAATATTTTGGCGACATCAGAAGCACATCGACAGCGCTGGAATAACGTTATGCGAATGCTAGGCAGTCACCGTGTGCGCATGACAGTCGTTCTTACACATTACGCCAAACTGTTGCTTTGTTGTTTTACGTCCTAGCTACATCTAAGGTCATATGAAGACGTCGTGCCAAACTTTCTTCTTTTTTTTCCCTCAGGCATCGACACCCGTTGGCCGCGCGCGAATAACACGCCATGCTGATGCCAAACTTTTCCCCCAAACCGCCAAAAAGTTGGACGTGTCTCGATACGTAGAAGATATTTTGCACGCTGACGGCGCGCCGGCGTGCCGGCGAGAAGCGTCGTAGTGTGCGCACTGTCACAAGATTGAGGTTGTGATGTATAATACGAGGTATGAACTTGTGAGGAATTGGGTTGGGTGGTATGTTACCTCATCACTCACAACCCCGTAACCCACATACCTCCTCTCTGCCTTGAGACAACGACAAAAGGCACCAATATATATATATATTTTAAATACATGATTGCCAACGGCGCCGATTCCACACCACAATGTCCACAGTTCCCGGCGGCAAAGACTTTTGGCCTACCTTTGATAGTCTGTGAGAATCTGACAATACCACAAGGGAAATCTCTCCTTCTCCTTCTTCTCTCCCCCCCCCCCCCACCTCCCCTGCCCTGCTCCCCGCCACCCCCCCCCCCCCACCCCCAGCCGGCCCACCGACCGAGCTCGCCGCCTCCCTCCCTCCCGGCGTCCCCATTTCGCACAATAAAACAGCAAGAGGCCCCTTGAAGATGGCAACACCGCCCTAATATGTCCCTAATATGTCGTCCTATCTCGTGAGGGCCGTGTGGAGAGGGGGGGGGGGGGGGGGGGGGTGAAGGGTGGCAGGCTTCAGGGAGGTGTGGGGGGTGGGGGGGGGCGCAGTGGGAGTCCATGGTTGCCAGAGGTTCACCGACATATTACAGTGAAATGGAGAGTAAAGATTACTTTAATGTATGCTACCTGGTGCTGGTGTTTTGTTGTTGTTAGTAATGATTGCCAGATCAAGGTCCGGGTCAAGGTCAATGACCCAATGGGAGGGAGGTTGTTGCATTTCTTTGGGCGGTCTCACCACCTAGGAACATTGCAGGGTTTATCATTGATTGGTTGTTGGAGTTGTATGTCCTGGCAACATATAAGGTCATATCAGGTTGGGTACCGACTTGTGACAGTGTGCACTCATGGTGACTTTATAGTGCTTCCCCACTGGGAAATCAGCACGCTGGCACCATGACGCGATATCCCATTCAGTCACATGATCCTAACACTGAGCTAACCAGTCCTTGCCCTATGCTAGGATGCGACAAGTGTATTTGTTTAAGTAATTTGTTTGACTCGTCCAGCGTTCGAACCCGTGGGTTCGAATACCACGATCTCCCAAAATTGGGAGACGGTGAGTGTCCATGGTTGCCAGAAGTTCACCGATACATCACAGTGAAATGGAGACTAGAGTTGACTATAATGCATGATTACGTGTGGTGGGATTTGTTATGCTGTTTATTATTGCCAGATCAAGGTCAGGGTCAAGGTCAGTGAATTCTAGGAGGGAGATTTCTGGGACGATCTCACCACCGAGGTGACCGGACGCGGTGGCCGAATCGATAGAGCGCAGCTTTCCCATGAGAAAGGTCGGGAGTTCGATCCCAGATCGAGTCAGACCAATGACTTACAAAATTGGTACTTGTCGCTTCCTAGCCTCGCAATCGGCATTGATAGGAAAGGGCTGAGCTGGTTAGCTCAGTGCCAGGGTAATGTAACTGAGTGAGATATCGGATCATGGTGCCGGCGGTCTGAATTCCCAGTGGGGCAGCACTATAAAGTCGTCATTATTGCACACTGTCACAAGTCAGTACCTGTCCTGATATGACCTAAGATGTTGCCATGACATAATTCTCCTACACCCAACCAACCAACACCTAGGAACACCTCAGGGCTTGCTATGATGGCTGTCAAGTTGTGGAGTGGTTTTGGTGTTGGTTTATTTAGGGGGTTTCAATTCCTAGCAACATATCAAGGCATATCAAGATGGGTATCAAGTGATGCGGTGATCTTGGTTTTTGCTTATTTGGGGGGGGGGGGTTCAATTCCTAGCAACAACTAAGGGCATATCAGGATTCGCGTCAAGTTGTGGTAGGGTGTTTGGGTTATTGAGCGGGGGTTTCACTTCCTAACAACAATGGCGTATCAGGACTGATCTCAAATTGTGGGGAGTGTTTGGCTTGGTGTTATGGATGCATGTCTTACTTTCTAGCAACATTTAAGGGCATACCAGTCGGGTAGTAATATATTAGCATGAGTTGGTTTCCTACATATTGATGTCTACCGACCTTGCAAAATACAACCAGATGGATACTAACTTGTGACAGCACACTGAAAGTGATCGTGGATTTATAGTGCTGCCCGCACTGGTCCAATGTACCTACCGCACAATGGAACACCAGGTCACTCAGTCACATTATCCTGACATTAAACCAGCCAGACAATGCTCTCCTTGCATTGCTGAATAGCGGAAGCGGGCAAGGCAGTGGCAACGATCAATATTGTAAGTCGTTGGGTTGCCTCAAGCGGGGATTGATCCCATGACTATGCGCACGCGAATAGAGTGTTGTTCTCAATCAGGCTTCTCATCTAAGTATTGACGTTTTAGGGGCTTAAAGGGGCCTATTCCGATGAAAGCATCAAATTTTCTAAACCAAAAAGCAGTTAGATTTGACCCTACATATCCAAATTAGATATTGAAAGTTTGTTTTATGTAACAACGCCTCTAGAGTAGATTGATTTTCATCATCGGCTATTGGACATCAATCATATGGTCATTCTGACATATTTCTTTGGAGGAAGCCCACCGCTGCCACATAGGGTACTCTTTCCGATAAGCAGCAATGGGTCTTTTATATGGACTTTCCCATAGACGTGACAGCACATACCACAGCATTTGATGAATCAGTTGTGGACTACTGGTTGGAACGGAAAATAGCGCAAACTGCAAATGGGTCCACTGAGCAGGATCGATTGGATGACCCACACCTTCACAGGTGGACACTCTACCGCCTGAGCTACGTCCCACTCCTAAGTTAGATATTGGAGCAATGACTAAGCATTTGGTTTTGCTGAGAAGGGAAGTCAAATGAATAGAACCTGTTACTGGTGATACCAATGATGTCATAATTTGCTTAATTAATTGTTATGTTTCCCTTAATATTGCTCCAACGTTTATCATTTCAAATAAAGGTTTGTTCAAATTAAATTAACATAGATTATAAATATCAATGGAATATATTTATATTTATAAAATGCCATACACTCAAAACGACCGAACGGTGCAATTTTAAGCTCAGACAATAAGAATGGGGAGAATTCTTAAATGACACTTCTTACTGCATATGTGTTTACTTTAGTAAAAGTATATCTTTATATTATATTTGTGAAAATACTTATATCTGTTCATATGTACTTTGTTTTAAATACCTTTCAAGATTGTTGATTCAAAGGGAATGGTGCAGGGGTGTGTCTTTAGTATTTCTGAATCCTACAATCTATATATATATATGAGTCGGGATCACGAAAAGAGGCCAATTGGGGGAAGTTGTCGGCGTCGATCATTGGATGTCGGTGTCAAACAGTATAATTATAGTTTAGCATTGACAGAGGTATTGGAAAGACCTTAAATTTATCCTGAATGTAAAAGTAGAGAAAACACAACAAGCTTATTTGTTTCTAGGATAATTTAATATAAAACAAAGAAATGCACCCCACTTTAAGAATTGCGACACCAAGATCTGTTAAAGTTGTCAGCGTCGAGCATTGGATGTCGGCGTCGATCGGCATACTTATAGTTTAGTATTGACAGAGGTGTTGCAAAGTCCTTAAATTTGTCCTGAATGTAAAGGTAGAGAAAATACAACAACCTTATTTGTTTCTAGGATAATTTAATATAAAACAAAGAAATGCACTACCCTTTAAGAATTGTGATGCCGACATCTTAAATATACCACCAATTGGCTCATTTTCGTGAGGCTGACTCATATATATTAAATATATCTTATTTTATTTATATATTGCATCTATGTAATGTGTATATATATTTATAGATACAAAATGGCCCTATTTGTGTATATATATATGTACATATCGTTATGTCTCTTTCCATACAATTACTTCTTGCTATGAGAAGAAGATAATATCTGGTTATGGGGGAAGCAGGTTGTATGGCTATGAAATGAGAGCATGGGTACTTTCTTTATGACAATTTGTAATAAATGTCGTGTTAATATCAATAAGGGACATCTCTGGTAGCTTATATGTGTGGGTGTCTTAATAAATCACTTATCGCTGCTATTAAACTAAATCCCAAAGGGCTTGAAATTATCTGTTCATTATAATTCATTATTCTGCATATATGTACACCTATATATATATGAATATATATATATATATATATATATCATGTATAAAGAATTATGCGAGTATGAAGATACATAAGGGAATTATTATCATTATTGCTATACTGCGTAAGACCCAACATTGTACCGGTGGTGCCACCTGCGGCCTCCTCGCCTCCACCGGATGTAGACCAGTGTCATTCGCACTGGAGCATTTTATATATATATATATATATATATGTGAGTGTATTTACCAGACTTGGGTATATTATGTAGTGTGTAAATGGTCGGTCAGTAATTTGCAAATCGGCTAGCGCATGTCGAAGGCTTGTCTGGAGGCATTCTGATACACAAAGGTCAAGGTCATGAACCGCAATAACCAACAAAGAGCCCCTCCTCCCGCTTCAGCCCCCTCTCTCCCTGACTGAGCCCCACATACTAACAAAGCTACCGTCAGCCTGAGATTGGCCCATTGTAGGACTGTTGCAATGGAGTCTGGACTCATGGAGGGGTGCCTCATTCGAATGGCATTGTCATTGGGAAAGGGTTGATGCAAACAAAGAGATACTCATCGTTTGTTGTTTTTCGGGAGTTTTCAGTTGCATTGGTGCGCTGAAGGCTGCAACTCTGCAGCACTATATGGGCACCCCTGAAAGCGGTCCCATGTGGTCGGGAGTTGGCTTCTGATGGGTAGTGGTCAGAGAAATTGGGGGGGAGGGAGGAAGGAAAAAGGCAGTCTAAGAGCCCAACCAGTCCTCTGAGAGGGCCGGGGGAGGCTGGGTGGTTGGTGTAGTTTTACGCCCAGTAAGACCCTGGGACATACCAGGAGGTGCACCCACTTGTGACAGTGCGCACTCATGGCAACTTTATAGTGCTGCCCCACTGGGAACTCAGGCTACCAGCACCAGGACCTGATGTCCCACACAGTCACATTATCTTGACAATGTGCGCCCAGTCCCTGTCCTGATCTCATAACGCCAAGCGCCGAGCAGCAACAGGTACCTATTTTATAAGTCATTGGTTTCGACTCAACCAGGATCCAAACTTCAGACCCTCCAGATTCACTAGTATGCATGGTAAGTCCGGCCAAGGCCCGAGGAAGAAGTGAAGTGAGGATGGGATAACTGAGGCAGTGGGTGGGGTTACCTGTTAGTTGTTAGTGAAAATTAGTGGTTATTTGGTAGTGGTGTCAAGTCAGGTATGGGGACGAGGTGGGGCCTGCTATTACTCAGTGTCAGGGTCTGGGTGACCGACAGTGTTGATCATATCTGTGTTCTGGCAGTAGAAGCGAGCAAGTGTGTTCCAGGATGACTTGGTAATTCTGGAGAGGATAGCCAGAGCAGCCCTATTATCATTGAGTTGGCAGTCAGAGTCCTCCATGAAGTCACTGATGGCAGATCTGTCGACGGCGCCACATAAGGTGAGTATGTGGGCCACATTGAAGATCTTAGTGCCGCAACTTGTCCGCCAACTTGGGTAGAAGCAGGAAGGCTGACTGGATGGGGGATGTTACTTCTGACCAGGGTGTACCAGACAGAGCCAGCTTATTGAATCAGGGTTCCATACTTCTTCCTTCTGTGTGGCGCATTCCCAGAGTTTGGTGGTGGCTCGAGAAGTGGTGGCGGTCAGTTTGGTGATGGAGGGAGGGATGGCTGTCTCTACGTCTGCTTGGTTGGCATCGGCTAGAGTGGCACAGTCGGCCTGGTCATTACCATAGAGTCCTATATGGGAGGGGACCCACAGCAGAACTGTGTTGAGGTGTGCCTGATTTCTGGTCAAGATTATAATCTGGATCACGTCAGCAAGGGAGTGTCGGGCATTTGGGTGGGCGATCTCTTTGATGTCATTCAGAGAGTTGGTAATGATGATTGCACTTGAGTTGTGGAGGTCTTCGAGGGCCAAGTGAATGGCGGCGAGCTCGGTATCGAGAGTGAAAGCAAAGTCTGACACGCCGGTGGTGTTCGTTGTGTTGGAGGAGGGGGATGAAGATTCCGGCTCCGGCTCTACCTGATGTTGGGTTAAGGGAACCATCGGTGTAGACCGTCTTAGCGAGGGGGAAGTCCACCTTCGCCTGAGTTATGGCCTCGAGATCCAGGGAGTGGAGTTCTGGGGTGGTGTAAACCGCCTTGGCAGCAATTATGTTCGTGGTTTGGGTTTCCACTGAAATGAAAAACTATGGATTGTGAGGGCTCAGGGCGGAGTCTGCAATGTGGAGTCTGTGGGAGTCCTTGAGGGTGGTGATGGCGTCCTTGGGGCAGTAGGAGATGCAAAAACGGCACTTCTACAATTTAAGGGTGAGCATCCTAACCATTGGACTAGCTATGCTCCCTGATGCAATCGCACATAATTCATGATCCCAAAATGTACAGCACCATAGCTCACACCCCATTCCTCACAATTCCAAACCTCATACCTCCACAGCTCACAACCCCATACTAGAAAACCACATAGCTCATAAACTGCCCACCTGGCAACTTCAGATCTTACCCGCAACCTCAGACCTCACCCATAACCTTAGAGCTCACCCACAACCTCAGACCTCACCCACAACCTCATACCTCACCCACAACCTCAGCCCTCACACACAACCTCAGACCTCACCCACAACCTCAGACCTCACCCACAACCTCAGACCTCACACACAACCTCATACCTCACCCACAACCTCATACCTCACCCACAACTTCATACCTCACCCACAACCTCAGACCTCGCCCACAACATCAGAGCTCACTCCCAACCTCAGCCCTCACACACAACCTCAGACCTCACCCACAACCTCAGCCATCACCTACAACCTCAGCCATCACCCACAACCTCAGACCTCACCCACAACCTAAGATATTATAACTGGCAAGCTCATATCTCAGAAGTCCACACCTCATAACCCCATAATTCATAATTCATAAGCTACACCTCCCAACCACACACCTCGTAAACCCCATATCTCAGAACCACTGACTTCACAACAGGAGTGAAGGGATAGATGGGTTGAGGCAGGAGGGGTGTGAGAAGTGGGAAAAAAGGAGTGAGGATTGCGCAGAAGGAGGGAGGAGGGGATGGAGGTTGATTGATTGATTGATTGATTGATGGTTGCTTTACGCCGTGTCGGCAGCATAGGCCATATTCACGGCGAGAAATGTTTGTTTTTTGTTCAAACCATCGCTTTTACATGTAAAAGCAGACAATCAATTATGTGCCAATAGACACTAATTAAATTAGAAAGCTCACAATCATATATTTGTGGTCAAGGGAAACAAATTCCCATAGAAAAAGAAAAGTTTCATTAATAATTAATAGAATCCATTTAGTAAACTATATAAGGTGGTACAGTCCAGCTGCCCTCAAAAAGGCTAAAATGTTTTCCTGTTTTACCTTAGTAAAAAGGTCATGCATACTGCCTGCAGTGTAGAACCGTTGGCGCAGGGCCAAAAAATCAACGCAACTTAGTAAAATGTGTTTGAGTGTCAGTGGGGACTGACACCCAATACATTCAGGGGGAGGTTCCCCCTTGAGCAGAAAAGCATGTGTAAGCCACGAGTGGCCAACACGGCAGCGACTAAGGACCACTTGGTCCCGCCGACCTCCCGCATGAGTCTGTGGTGGCTTTCCCACAGATGGTTCAATTTCTTTAAGTTTATTAATGTTTTCATCCCACTCATGTTGCCATTTGGATTTTATGTGGGTGGCTATTAGTGGTTTCAGATCAGAGTGAGGGATCAGACACGGTTCAAGATCACAGTTCAGGGCCTTCTTCGCAGCCCGATCAGCTCGTTCGTTTCCTTGTATGCCAGCATGGCCAGGCACCCAGCACAGGTGGATATCATACCCATCCGTTGTCAGTTGGTTCATTTTATAAATGACCGTTGCTAGAATAGGGTGATTCGTTTTCAGTCCAGCAACAGCCAGGAGGCAAGAGAAGGAATCACTGTATATAACATAGTTAGTGTGGTTGGATACCTCGATATACTCCAAAGCGAGAAGGAGTGCTCGGGCCTCTGCAGTGAAAATCGAGCTCTGATCTGGCAAACGTACACCAAATTTTTCCCGTCGGCAGACTGCCGCAGCAGCTACCCGGCTTTGGTCTTTCGAACCATCAGTGTATATGGAGAGGTGGTCTGCAAACTGGCCTTGAATCTCTGCATGCAGTCCTTGGTACTCGAGTGGATGTGTCCCAGATTTCCTCAGTTCCGTGAGTCGGAGGATAACCGATGGCTTTCTCAACGACCACGGGGGATGTTCTGGGACTTTGGCATCCTCCAACATGTCCAAATCCACGCCTAAGGCCTCCAAATGAGGTTTCATTCGGAGCCTCAGTGGCCGGATGTAATTTGGCCTGGCTTCATACCTGGATTCGTCATGTTGCTCGAATAGACAATTGTGTGCAGGATTCAATGCATTAGTTTTTATCTTGACTACATATTGCATGGCCAGTTTGATTCTCCTGTTGTTAAGTGATGGTTCATTGGCTTCGACATAAAGGCTCTGAACTGGTGAGGTGCGGAAGGCCCCAAGGGCCAGGCGCAGTCCCTGGTGGTGGATCGTGTCTAGCAGCCCAATATATGATTTCCTTGCGGAACCATATACTATGCTGCCGTAATCCACTCGTGAACGAACCAAGGTTCTGTACACGGAGAGCAGAACATCTCTGTCCGCTCCCCACTCTGAGCTGGACAGCACCCTCAGAATATCCAGCGCTTTCAGGCATCTTGTTTTCAGGTACTTTATATGTGGCACATGGGTATGCGGGTAATGCAGTACCTATCTGCTAAAATACCTCAGGGTGTTTGACGCCCCTGCCTTGCAAAGTTATAAACCACTGCCTTGTGGTATAGGTTCTTGATAGAATCAACGGCTAAGGGAGCAAACCCTAACAGAAAACCATGCTTCCGTGGCAGCATTAAGGGCGGTGATGAAGGGAACTCCCAACATCTCCCGGCCAGCTACTGCAGGGACAAATAGTTTGCGCCTGTCTTGACGTGTTCTTGCCGGTGTGAAACCTCTATTTGCTCCCCGAGAGAGTGCTGCTAGTAACTTGCAAAAGCCAGCAGCACTTCAACACTTTGCAAGCAGCTTTTATGAAATGCACAACCGCACAGAACAGCGGCGGTTAAGAAATAAAAGCAGTCTTTGTTGCATTGCGACCGACAGCATGATGATGATGAATGGTGGCACAAAGGACAGTTTTGCGTCGAGAATGAGGCCCAGAAATTTGGTTTTCTCAACGACTTTAATGGGATCCCCATCCAGGGTCAGCTCCGGTTCCGCATGTATTCTACGCAGCAGGCAGAAGTGCATGCAGACTGTTTTGGTCTTGGAAAATTTGAAACCGTTCAGAACTGACCATCGATGGATCCCATTTATGCTTGGTTGTAGTTGTCTCTCTATGACATTCATGTTAGCACCGCTGTAATATAAAACAAAGTCGTCCACGAAAAGACTACAGGAGCCCCCTGCTTTACAGCAGCAGCAATACCATTGACCTTGACCCCGAAAAGGGTCACGGCCAGTATGCTGCCTTGAGGTACTCCTAGTTCCTGTGAGTGTAGGCTGGAATAGGTAGTCTTGACACGGACGCGGAAATGCCTGAAGGCTAGAAAGTTCCTGATGAAAATTGGCAAGTGGCCACGAAGGCCAATCGCATGAAGATCCTCCATGATGCCATGCTGCCACGTTGTGTCATAGGCTTTTTCGAGGTCGAAAAAGACAGCCACAACGTGCTCCTTCTTAAGGAAAGCATCTCTTATGAAGGTCTCCATGCACACCAAATGGTCGAGGGTGCCCCGTCTGAAGCCACATTGAAGGGGATGGAGGAGTGAAGGATGAATGGAAGGAGGGGGGAGCGGTGAGTGGCAGAGGAGTGAGGGAATGGAGGCCGATAGAGGGGAAGTCATCATCATCATCATCATGCTGTCGGTCGCGATGTGACAAAGACTGCTTTCATTACTTGACTGCCGCTCTCCATTTAGCTCTCTGCTGTGAGAGTGATGTCCATGAGTCGGTCTTAATGTCTCTCAGCATCAGGTTTCTCTTGATGGTATCCTTGAACCGGAGACGAGGGTGCCCTCTCTTTCTGTAAACAGACGACAGTTGAGAATAGAGGATCTGCTTTGGTAGCCTGTCTGATGACATCCTCATGAGGTGTCCAGTCCACCGGAGATTCTTTTTGATCAGAACATCTTCCATAGAGGGCAGCCCCGTATTTCCTTATTTGTCACTTTGTCCTTCCAGGTTAGCCTCATGATTGAATGCAGATGTCGCATCATGAAGGCATGCAGCTTTTTCACCTGTCGTCTGTACACTCTAGGCGAAGTAGGGAGTGAGGATTGAGCGAATGGAGAGAGTGGCGGTGAGGGGTGATGGGAACGAAGGGTGAAGGTAAGAGGTAGGGGTGAGTGGAGTGAGGGGTGAGGGTGGGGAGAAGTGTGTGGTGAGGGTTTAGGGGAAAGGATGGCATAATGAGGTGAGGAGGGATGGACGGGGAGGGGT
>CM059198.1:63643275-63663390 GCA_030323885.1 Branchipolynoe longqiensis | reverse complement strand
ATATCCCAAGGAGACAGTTACAAATGGGACACTTATCAGAGAGCAGCAGCCAGTCGGGCAGCATGTCTGGACGCACCCCCCCCCCCCATTCCGGCCTCTCCCTCTCCTGACCCCCCCACCCCCCACCCCCCCCCAGGCCCCCATTCCGGCCTCTCCCTCTCCTGACCCCTCTCCTGACCCCCCGCCGACCCCCATTCCTTGACTTGACTTTGGGGTGTTGGTAACCTTACGACGGTTACCGGCTGCAGAACTACAGCAATATAGAGAGGCAACGATAAATCGGTCCAATCTTTGGTTGATGGTTGTAGAAGCTGGGGATGTCTTTACAACAATTAAACGACGAATCATTGGGGTGGCCCCGAATCACTCCGGTCCGGCAGTAGCACAGCACTGGTATCCATTCGACAGCAGCAAGGGTTTAGGAGGAAGGGATGGGTAAAGGTGGGTCCAGCGGTTCCAGGAACAAGAACAAAGCTAGAGAAATGATAAGATAAAGGGCCCCACCCAAGCAAACAACTCCTTTGATCAGGGGGGGGAAGTAAGCCTGGAAGAAAAAAAAGGGTACAGTATATAGGGTATGCACTGACGTCACGCTAAACGGAAGTGCGGCCATTGTGGTGATAGTAACCACAATAATAAAGGCTGTCACACTGCAAACTCAATGGCTATGAGCAATCTTCATACAGAAAAAGTGAAATATCTCTAAAACCACACCACCTAGAAACAAATCGCTTGGCACACATATAGAAAACATGTTTACCAAAAAGATTATATTAAACTGATATGGTTAGGATTCTGCATTTCTATTATTTTTGAATGAAATAGACGTTTTGCACTGCACGTACCGGCAAACTCAAGGTATTGTCAATCATTGTGAGTAATCTTCAAACAGAAAAAGTGAAATATCTGTACAATGACACCACCTAGAAACAAATCGCTTGGCAAACATATAGAAAACATGTTTACCAAAAAGATTATATGAAATTGATAAAGTCAGGGTTCTGCATTTTTTTATTAATTTTGAATGAAATAGACGTTTTGCACTGCGCGCACCGGCAAACTCTATAGGTTGTTTACTAGTTGATATCGCCACAATGGCCGCGCATCCGGTTCAGGACGTCAGGTGAATACCCTATTCAGGAAAGAGAAATGAGGAGAGTTGAGTCAAAGGACCGTGTCTCTTTGCTCTATGGTGACCAGCCGGCGAGCCAAAGACACGGACAGAGTAAGAGCAGAAAGTGAAATGCTGGCGGGCTCCCCCTCCTGGAACTCTTTTCAGACATTATCAAGGAGGAGCATGGCCAGCAGAGAGGAGATAGAGAAGTGCGGTCTGGATAGCAAGTGTGTGCCTCCATTCCGGCCTGCCCGTCTCCTGACCCCCCCTCCCCTGGCGGACCCCATTCCGGCCTCTCCCTCTCCTGACCCCCCCACCCCACCCCCCACCCCACCCCCCACCCCACCCCCCACCCCACCGGCCTCTATTCCGGCCTCTCCCTCTCCTGACCCCCCACACCCCACCCCCGCCTGGCCCCCATTCCGGCCTCTCTCTCTCCTTACCCCCTGACTCTCCCTCCACCCCCCCCCCCCGCCCGGCCCCCATTCCGGCCTCTCTCTCTCCTTACCCCCTGACTCTCCCCCCCCAACCCCCCTGCCCCCCCCCCATTCAAGCCCCCTCCTGACCCCCACCCCCCCCCCCCGCCTCCCCCATTCCGTCCTCTCCTCCCCTGACACCCCCCCCCCCCGCACCCAATCCGTCTCTCCCTCTCCCTTAACCCCCAGACCCCCTGACCTCCCCCCCCCCCCCCCCCCCATCCAGCCTCTCCGCCCCACCCCCAAACCCCCCAACATCCCCCAGCCCAATATCCCTCTCATGACCCCCCCCCCCCCTGGCCCACACTCCAGCCTCTCCCTCTCCTGATCCCCCCCCCCCCCCGCCTGGCCCCCATTCCGGCCTCTCCCTCTCCTGACCCCCCCCCCCCCCGCCTGGCCCCATTCCGGCCTCTCCCTGTCCTTACCCCCTGACTCTCCCCCATTCCGGCCTTCAGCCTCACCCTTCACCCCCCCCCCCGCCTGCCCCCATCCGGCCTCTCCCTCTCCTGACCCCCCCCCCCCCCCGCCCTGGCCCCCATTCCGCCTCTCCCCTCTCCTACCTACCACCCCCTCCTCCGCCCCCGACTGGCCCCCATTCCGCCTCTCCCCTCTCTCCTTAACCCCCCCGCCCCCCCCCCCGCCTGGCCCCCATTTGGCCTCATCCCTCTCCTGACCCCCCTCCCCCCCCCGCCTGGCCTCCCCCCTCACGCCTCTCCCTCTCCTGCCCCCCCCCCCCCCCCGCCTGGCCCCTTCCGGCTTCTCCCTCCTCACCCCCCCCCCCCACCTGACCCCTCTCCATCCCCTCTCCCACACCATAACCCCCCCCCCCCCCCACCGACGCCCTCTCCACTGCTTCCCTTTCCCCCACTGGGCAGGATGTCCGAATCGACAAGTGCGCTGGTTGGCTGCCCCCTGTTTGAAATTTGCAGGCTTTGTTGGATATATGTGCATGGCATTCATTTCAATAAAAGTGTTGTAGTAGGATTATTTTCAATTTGAATAACTGATCTCCCACAATTCCAACATGGCGGGAGGGCGGCAATTCGATTAAACACATTGAAGTTTACATTTTCATTTTTTTACAACGGTGGGCGATAATCAGTGAGAGTTGCATGCTTCCCATGCGGGAAGTCACAGGCTTGAACCTGAAGCGAGTCAAAGAAATGATGTACACAATTGATGCATATCGCTATCTAGATACAAGATTCACCCCGTACTGCTGCAGTAGGGGTGCAAACCAACCCTACATAAAAGCTGTCGAAAAAACGGGTCAAAGAATTGAGAGCCTAATTTCACAATCTAAGAAGCAACAATTATTCTTTACATCTGTCTTATTGATAGCCCGCTACCTCTGAGTTGAAAAATATAATATAATATCTAGTTTAATAAGATTTAAAAGTGAAATCGACGGCGTTCTGCGGCCGCCATCTTGTCTTTTTGCATTCTCTCTCATTCACCAACTCTGTGTTGATATAAGTAACCATTTGACACTGGTGCCAGGCATTCTACTTGTTGTTCCATACTAACGCTATTTTCGACCGTATTTATATAGGGTTGGTATTCACCCATGTACTACAAGTACCGGGTGAATCTTTTATCTAATCGCTATCTAGCCGTGGTCTTCTCTGTGGCAGAGTGGTTAGAGTGTCTGACTTTTTTCTAGGTCGGACTCCTAATCTGAGGGTCGGTGGTTCAATTCCCGGTGCCCCCCACCTCTGCTAATTAGGATTTCCACCGCTGTGTATAACTTACAGCGTCAACAAAGGCCAGTTGCTCTCCTACCATGTCTATGTGGTGTGGGAGGTTAAAAATCCCTTTGGTCGGTAAAATTGTAGGCTCGGGCTTTCTCTTGACAAACTGTCTAATGGTGAAAAGAAGTCTATTCTGACTTATCCATGATAGGCAGTACAAATCTTCAAGAAAAAAGAAAAAAGAAAAAAAGGCCTGGCACATTAAATTACTAGGATAGGGCCAGTACTGGTTTTCGCAGTACCTGGATAATATGGATGAGTGGGATATTGGGTTCATTGTGCCAGTGGCCAAGTCTCCCAGTGGGGCGGCACTATAAAATCACCAGGAGTGAGCACTGTCAAAACTCAATACCCATCCTGATATCAACTTAAATGCTCATAGGACGTAAAACCACAAGAAACAAACAAAAAACCTCTCCCCCTGAAGGAAAATTCTGCCCTGATACAGGGGCGGGGGCGACCAGCTTACGAAAGTGCCCCTTGGGATAGCCCCGAGGACGGCTGGCTGGTTGCCGAACGCCCCCGGCCCTCTCACCCACCCCCGCCCCACCGTTCCCCACCTGCCTCCCGCCTTCGCGATCACTTCTCTGAGGCCAGATACAGTTCACCGACAGGACACGTAATGGTGCAGTCACACTACGACGCTTCTCGCCGGCGACACGGCAACATGTAGTGATTTTGGGCGATAATAAGTGAAACATCTGGACGCGCTGGTGGCACATTATGAGCGCGTCGGTACTCGTCGGTACACTATCCTTGACGTTGATGGTCGGCGGACAACGTCGGCACGCGTTGCCGGTCACCCAAGGTTTTAAGCATGTAAAAAAAAAACAACGACCGTCAGCGCGCGTCAACGCGTGGGTTCCAATATTATGGCAACGTCAGAAGGACGTCGCCATCGCTGGAATATCGTTATGGGAACGCTAGGCAGTCGCCGCGCGCGCGGGACGGTCGTTCCCACACGTTGCGCCAAACTGGGCCATTGCTGTTTTACGCCCTAGCAACATCTAAGGCCATATGAAGACGTCGCGCCAAACTTTTTTTTTTTTTTTCCTCACGCGTCGACACCCATTGGCCACGCGCGAATAACGCGCCACGTTGACGCCAAACTTTTTCCCCAAACCGCCAAAAAGTTGGACGTTTCTCGATGCGCAAGATTTTATTTTCAACGCTGACGGGTCGCCGGGAGAAGCGTCGTAGTGTGACTGCACCATAAAAGTGGCATAGTTTGGTGGTTTTTGTTTGTTTGTTAGGGGTTTATGTTCTAGCAATATCTATGGTCAGACCAGGACAAGTAGCTTAGTTGTTATTGGAGTGTTACGTCCTGGCAACATCAAAGGTCATATCCGGACAGGTACTAACACATAACAGTGCACAGTCATGGAATCTTTATAGTGCTGCCCCACCGGGAAATCAGGGCAGTGTCACCATGACCCGAAATCCCATCCAGTCACATTATCCTGACAGTGAGCTAACCAGTCCTTGCCCTATCCTATTTATGCCGACTGCCGGGCTAGGTTGCGACAAGTATCAATTTTGTAAGTCATTGGTTTGACTCGGCAGGGATTCCCAACCTTCCGCATGCTGATGGTTTTAGTTTTATGTCACTTTTTCAAAAAGATGAATATATTAGGTTGATCATTGTAGCCCAACTTACTTTAGTTTGAAGCCAAGTCAAAGTCGAAGCCAAAGCTTGGTTAAACCAATAATCGGTTAATCCAACCAAATTTCTAGGGTCCCTTCAAGTTTAGTTTAACGGGGTTATACTGTAGTAATAAAGTAATATACACACCAAGTACCATTAAGCCTCTATTGATACTGGCCATACAGAGCTTGTTCCCAGCGTGGTGTATGTCCTAGTGTATATACACACACCAATTACGTTCAGAACCCATATTGATACCGGCTATACAAAGCGTGTTGCCTGTATCCTAATTGTTATATGTCTTAACCTATATTCAAAGTACTAACATATCTTTCTATTCACCACCCACATACACCAAGCTGACTAAACGACATGACAGGCCCGTCCATATTTCAACAAAGCCTTTCCCAATAGATGAGATCACCGTTCCGAGTGCGCATGTGCTGAAAACGGTGTTGGCAGCAAAGCAAGGCGCGAACAGACATTGAATTTGCCGATATGCATAGGAAAAAACTTCGATTTTATTCAAAATTAACAAAAATACATAACAATTTGGCACAGACATGGATGGATGGATGCAATATAATAACATAATGAATATGTTTAAGACACAACGCTCCATAATTAAGCACTTTGAGCTAAGAAACATACAATTTCAGTCACTTTACAGGCTGATGTTTACATCACCATTGATTAGTAATTCTTGTTCTAAATATTAAAATGTAAAATGTGTCAACAAAAACTTGTTTCAAAGGAATATATAACCAATGTCTGATTAACCCTACCCATTTCCTAACCCAACAAATGTCAATAACCATAGGATATAAATAAAAACATGAATTAAATTAGTAAAACTGACTCTGGCTATGGCTCTAACACTAGTTGAGTGGCCATATTTTTCTCAATCTAAATGCAGATGGTATAATATATGCTGATTAGATAAAAGATTGACATCTTAATTTATTATATATATATTTTTTTAGTTGGTATTCTATGTTTCAAACAAGAGCTGAGGTGAGCTGAAACTAGCACATATCATAGCTGCACCCAGTGTCTTAGCATTAGCCATGTGCATCGCGAGGGTTTGGTTATCTTCCACGCATCCCACAATGCACCGCGCAGCCCAGAATGGCGATGTAGTCTATCCTTCCCATGTGATTTATTATATCTAACACCATCTGTGGCTCATATGGAACGCTAACAATTAGCTAACACACTTTTAGTACCGATAGAAAACAAGAAAGAAAAGTCGCTTTACAGAAAACTATCTTGGTTTCAATGGAAATGTGGAATTGATTGAGAGCAGACGACAATCTGCAACCCACAAGAACTTACCATATATGGTGGTGACTGCAGAAGTAGTGCGGCATTTGGCCTTGAACGGAGCGCCATCTTGCGGAGGGCTGGTCTATTATACATACGGCGCCAAAAAAAAAAAGTGCCAGGAGTACTAACAGACAGCCGAGCCGACGGTTGTACTAACAGTAACACTTAACCTAACCCTCCCACCCCCTACATAACAGTTGACCTAACATAACCATGTTTGTTTGGTTCAGAGAGGGCAACATCTAAAGTCCTAGCAGCATCTCAGGACAGGTACAGACTTGTGACAGTGCACACTGTAACATAGCAGTGAATATATGGAGACTGCTTCCTAACAGGTAGTTTGCCTTTTATAGTGGTTACAGCACATGTTTGGACCGTCCTACTCGTCCCATCTCTTCGTTAGGACTGGCCTACCCAGCAACTATATAATGAGCGTAGTCACACACTTTCGGACTCGACCCCCAGACATCGAGGCGTCAACATCTCCAAGTCAGTTAGGCCTGAAACCTGATCTGGCTAGTTACAGCTTATGGGATGGATTCAACTTGCTGAGCTTCTACAATATGGACCAATGGACGTGAGGAGGATTGGTGACTGGTGTCTGCCTTTTCCCACATCGCTGTACATCCATCATCAACTGAGACTCTATACCTGTACTGTTGGCGACGGCTCACAGACAATGGATCATCTATATCTATCAACTCCTCAAGGCAACTGAGACATAGAATAAGCACCAAGAGGACTGAGTGTATATATCATCCATATAGACTACACAGTTGTGAGTGTAATATTATACCATTGAGAATTTATATGTAACTGTACACTTTGTAATTGAGAATATATGTTATAAGTACATATATGTGTATCGTTATTTGTCTTCTTTACTAAGAATAGAAGATATTCCAAATTCTCTTTTCTCCTCACTATATTAGCTAGTCTATAAGATTAGGCATTAGTTATTATACGTGACAACACTCATGCTCCAATTTCCCACTCAGTCACATTATCCTAATACTGAGCTAACCAAGTGCATGCTATATCCTAGTGATGCCAAGTGCTGGGATAGGTAGCAATTAAGTATCAATTGTGTAAGTCATAGGTTTAACTCCGTGAGGATTTGAAATCTTGACTTTCCAAACAGAAGTTGCGTACTTACTATTACTAATTCAGCCAACGCTTCCAGTCCCCTGACTTGACCAAGACAGCCATTTATATTAACAAGTTTCAAGATCGAACGGGCCTATAGATAGCTGGATGTTTAAATTAACTATTCCCTGGGAGTTATTAATAAATAATAGCCTGTTCTAGGATGGAGGATTGGGGAGTGTGGAGGTTGGGGGGTTGGAAGGGGCTCTGGGGGTCCATGCATTGACTAATCGGGTCAGTCAGCCCTAATAACCTGTCACAGTGAAATGATCTAGTAGAACGACACAGGCCAGGCAACACTAATAGGGTTCTTCTATCGAATACTACTGAGCCACTCTTATGGTGCTGTCACACTACGACGTAAAGCGGCAGCGTAGGGACAAAGTGAAATGTATCGAAAATCCTGACGTGATATGCAAATATGGGCCCAAGTTGGACGTCACCGCAGCGTAGCCGACGTGGTCTTAATGTCGGTCTAGCGTTATCGCAATGAGAGAGGATGTAGAAAATATTAATTGGGCGAATGTGATGCCAGCGAGGTCCCCGCGCGCTCGACGTCATTCAAACGTGACCGTAGCGGCGGCTGAACGTTGAGCGGGTGTGATAACGTCCGTCCCAGTGTGGACACGTCCGACTCAACGGTTTAGCCCGACGTGAGTCGACGTTGCCCCACCGAGAGACTAACGTCGTGGGCGTGATCACACCCAGCCTAATGTCGCTACGTCCTTCTCACCCGCATCTCCCGAGCTGAGCCGACATGGTCGCACCGTTACTCTGATGTGGCGCTGTCTTGCTCTCTCCGCACAACTTCTCCAGCATGCCTGTTCTGCTGATAGCCGGACATCGCAGGTCTTTATATACTCAAAGGCAAAACGTTCACACAACATTCACAAAACGTTCGCAACACATCAGCGACATTACGGACACGCTAGACGATTGTCAACGATGTCGACGACACGTTTGCGGAATGGTAGAGCAACGTTAGGCACGCACCACAGACACGCAGGACCAACGGTGTGTCACGTTAATCCAACGTTGTCTTAGCGCTACCCACACATTCCTCCTCCCCGTGTGTCATGTTGACGTAAGGCAACGTTGACCTAACGTAGTCGACGTAGCCATAACAAATGCCTAACGACGGCATAACGTGAGCGTAACGTGACGCGAACATCATACCATCATGTCGAGCTACGTCGAAAGTTTTCAACATGTCCAAAACCTCAACGTGCCCCGACGTAATTCGACGTGACTGGACGTCACCACAACGTAATTCAACATCCCTCAACCTAATGACAAAAAGTCACCCATGTCGGACACACGTTGGCTTTTACGTCGTAGTGTGACAGCGCCATAAGGTCTGAGGTCACTAATAGGACGTGTACTAAGTTGTAGCAATTATGACTGGACACGGTGCCCGAATCAGTAGAGCCTCATGTGTGGGAGCTCGGTTCTGTTCCCGGTCTAGTCAAAGCAATGATTTACTAAATTGATACTTGTCACTTCCTAGCCAGATGTTTGGCATTAATGAGAGGGCAAGGACTGGTTAGCTCAGTGTCAGGATAATGTGACTGAGTGAGATATCAGGACATGGTGCCAGTGGCCTGATTTCGCAGTGGGGAAGCACTATAAAGTCGCCATGAGTGCACACTGTCACAAATCGGTGCCCGTCCTGAGATGACCTTAGATTCTGCAAGGACATAAAACCCCAACAACCAACCATGTAGCAATTACGCCGCAGTGTGCTAAATATAGATTGAGCGATTGCGCTTGTTCAGCGGCCATCTTAGAAGTCAATCTAAGAAGCAGTTTCAAATGAGACTTTGTCGAGACTAGACTCTGTTACACTGGACGTGGTGGCCGAATTGCTAAGACGTAAGAGTGCTGGCTTCCCGTGCGGAAGGTCAGTAGTTAGAACAACCCGGTCGAGTCAAACCAATGACTTACAACATTGATACTTGTTCATACCAAGATTGGTGATTGGCATTATTAGGATAGGGCAATAACAGGTTAGGTCAGTATCAGGATAACGTGACTGAATCAGAAATCATGTTGCCAACAGTCTGTTCTCCCACTTGGGCAGCAGCACTATTAAGTTGCCATGAGTGCGCACTGTCACCAATCAGTACCCAATGTGGTATGGCCTTAGATGTTGCTAAAACGTGAAACCCCAAACAAACAAACAAGCATATGCCGATGGTTTTGAGTTTCTACTATTTTCTGAGATAAATCCACAGGTGTGGCACTGGTCAATGTAGGCGACCTCAGAACATGTAGGGATGAGTGGATAATTTAGTGTAGGTCTATTTTAAAGATTCATAATCTGAGAGTTTTGAATTTCTGCCATTTTCTGAAATAAATACATTAGGTTGATCATGACCTTTACGGAGTCAAACCAATGACTGAAAAGATTATACTTCAGAATTACTAGGACGCATTTTTGGAATAAGGAAGACCAATTGTCCACGATTGAAATTTCCCGTTGCTTAATCAACTAATGTACCCAAAAATGCTATATTTTTTAGCAGGTACGGTGAGTGTAATGCCTGGTACACACCTCCCGTTTACGATTCACGCACAAAAAATGACTGCGCATCACGACCCCGACCCGTTCCGTATACGATCTAAAACTGCCCGATTCGTTTTTCGAATCCCTTGCGATTTCAGTTTTAACCCCCAAAACTGAGTTTTAAGTCGCGAATCGCAAGGCTCTGGTGTGCTAGGGGGTCGCACGCCTAACAACTAAAACTCAAACTTATGTGCGAAACAGGCAGTTTTAGATCGTATACGGGAGGTGTGTACCAGGCATTAGTCATAAATTGCACGATTTGTTGACATGTGAGCGGCCAGGCGGCGCCACAAGCGGACCTGGCGTTAGGGTAAGTTACACCAGTCGATGACTTAGTCCAGGAGGTTCCAGCCGATGAGGTCGGAGTAGACGCTGAGGAGCAGGTGGAAGCTTCCAGTCTTATTATACTCGTATAATCCTTATACAGTGCATATATATATCTACACAGTAAACAATCCATTTAATAATATGTGGGCCCCGCGACATCACCTAAATTATGCTCTCAAAGAAAAAAATATATATATTATTTTCTTTGAGAGTATAGTTTAGGTAGTCTGTCCAGGACCTCGGGATCTTGATTGGATAGTTTACTTTTGGCTGCTGCAGGCCCCGTGTATAATAGTGATTGACATATATATAATACCTTGCCCTTCCCTTGCTTAAACCCTTCCTATATCCCCTCCCGCCCCCAGTACTCCATAACCCTGTCCTGATTGGACAACCCCCCACCCCCACCCCACGCCCACACGCACGGGGGCAGTCATGTAAGTCGGTGGCGCCCTCTATGTATACGTCATCTCTTCCCTGGTGCATTGACTAAAACGCGGAAATTGTGGAAATTGTGAAAAGACTCAGCTAGCCCACATTTCGGTCCCGACCCCCATCATCACCTCACTTACATCATTCATGGTTTTTGTTGTTTTTTTGTTGTTTTTTTGTGAGGTTGTGGTTGTTTTTTTGGGGTGGGGAGGGTTGTTGCAAAGAACAGAAGCATCATGCCTAGATCGGGACTGGAACCCACACCACTGCCATTCCAGGACTAGTGTCCTAATCACTTAGCGCATCTAGACTCCCTGGTGCAATCAGCCCTAACTGTGTACTTCTGGCATTTGATGTGGGGAGGTGCGAGCACCTCACTGCACTCGTCTCCTGCAATCGTAGGTCTCATCATACTTACAATTACAAATATCCAGGTAGCTCACTTCCATTACAGTGCATAGCATACACAGGGCAGGTTCATCAACCATTGTTATTCATATATATATAATATATATATATATATATATATATATATATATATATATATGGTCACAGCAACCAGTGACACTAAAATTAGTGGTGGTGGCTTCTTTTTAGACAGGAAGGGACCCATCATGTCTAGGGCGCGAGTCAAACCCACACTTCTAACCAGTCCTTGTCCTATCCTATTAACGCTGACCGCCAGGTTAGGAAGGCAAAATTATCAAATTTGTAAGTCATTGGTTTGACTCGACCGAGATTCAAACTCCCGGTCTCCCACACAGGAGGCCTGCACTCTACCCAGGTGGAAGATCAACACACACACATACCCACCTTGTGACAGTGTGCACTCAGGGCAACTTCATAGTGCTATCCCACTGGGACACCGGGCCACCGGCACCATGACTCAATTTCGCACTCATAGATAACCAGTCCTTGCCCTATCCTACTAATGCTGAGCCCCAGGTTAGGTAGTGACAAGTATAAATTTTGTAAGTCATTCGTTTGACTCGGGTAGGATTCGAACACCCAGCTTCTACACACGAAGCCTGAACTGATTTGGCCACCGCACCTGGTTACCACCATGGAGAAAACTAAATGAAACTATTATTTTTTTTAAACGACTTTTTATTATGTGTTTGGATTCACTCATGCCATAGTGTGAAGGCATAGTACAGTATAACCCCCTTAAACCAAACTTGAAAGGACCCTAGAAATTTGTTAGGATTAACCAATCATTGGTTTAACCGAACTTTGGCTTCAACTTTGACTTGGCTTTGGCAAAACCGTGGGTGCATTATGAATGTAATATACAATGTATCTGGACACTTTGATTATTGTTTTTTATGTATACAGTATAACCCCATTAAACCAAGCACATGTAAACCAAATGATCGGTTAATCCAAACTTTTTTTGGCAGCCCGGCAAAATACTACCATTTATCACATAAAAACGTTGGTGGGGTCTCAGATGACCTTATAACCACATGAAAGTTTGGTTTAACTGTACCGGATGTGGCCTGGGGTCCGAAAATTTTGTTTGGATTAACCGATAATTTGGATTAACTGACTTTGGATTAACCAACTTTTTTATATGATAAATGGTAGTATTTAGCCGGGCCGCCGAAAAAAGTTTGGATTACCCGATCGTTTGGTTTAACCAAGCTTGGTTTAATGGGGGTTATACTGTAATAAGAAACTGACTTCTCCAATTCTTGACCCCCCCAGCAGTAATGAACTTGACCCCAGCAGTAATGAACCTGGCCCCTGGGAATAATATGCCAGTATTACGCTGCCCCCTCCAGAATAAAAACACTCCCAGCGCCCTTTGATTACGAGACTCAAATGCTCTCCAACACAATGTTGTATTGTTTGTTCTGTTCATATAACCAAATAGCAGCACGGAGAGTGTTAGGGTTGTAAAGGGAGATCTCATCCTCCTCATTGTAAACATTGGTGTAAAGTCCACATCACAAATTACAAACAAAACATACATAATAAATTACAAACAAAACCCGCTGTGGAGGTGTGAGCATTTGTATGTTATGCTTTTTATGCCTGGCATTCATTAGATAAAAGATTCACCCCGTACTTCCAGGACAGGGGTGAAAACCAGCCTTATATAAAAAAGGTCGAAAAATCGGGCTAATGAAATGAGTCTTTATGAGAGCCTAATTTCACAATCTAAGAAGCAACATTTATTCTTTGTATATGTCTTCATGTTTACCCGCTACTTTTGAGTTGAAAAATATAATAAAACATATACTTTAATGCAATTTAAAAGTGAAATTGACGGCGTTCTCTGGCCGCCATCTTGTCTTTTTGCATTCTCTCCCATTTCACCAACTCTGTTCTGATATAAGTAACCATTTGACACTGGTGCCAGGCATTCTACTTCTTGTTCCATACTAATGCTATTTTTGCCCGTATATATGTAAGGCTGGTCTTCACCCGTGTACTATAAGTACCGGGTGAATCTTTTATCTAGGCATTCATATGGGGCAATATTATACCTGTATAAAAATCCCCCTGGCAGTTAAATTCCAGTATAATATTACCCGAGGTGGGAACTAGTTCGGAGGGAGGGGTGCATTACCCTTTTACACCCGGGAGAGTGAATACGGTCAGGTGACATTAAACCACCAGGTGTCTCCCTCTGGTGGATTATATTCAGCCTGCAAACGCCATTGGCGCAGTCGACCAGACAAAGTAGGTCAGTGCAACGCCTGTAAAGAATGGCGTCTTAATGCGCCATCTACATATGAGGGCATATCACCATGGAACTGATTTGCCACAATGCAAAGGTGGCTTTATAGTGCTGTTGGCAACCATACTGTTGGCAACCATACTGTTGGCAACCATGACAACTCATTCAAGTTATCTTGATACTGAGCTAACCAGTTATTGTCCTATCCTAGTAAAGTCAGACAACAAGCTAGGTAGCGTAGTATACAAGTAATCTATCAGGCAAAGAGCCACATAGACAGGTAGAGCGCTGGCCACGCGTGTGGATGGTCAGGAGTTTGGTTATGGTCGAGTCAAACCAATGACTTATCAAATTGATACTTGTCACTTCCTAGCCTGGCACTCTGCATTAATGGGATAGGGCAAGGACTCGTTAGCTCAGTGTCAGGATAATATGACTGAATGGGTATGGGGTCATGGTGCCGCTGGTCTGATTTCCCAGTGGGGCAGCACTATAAAGTCACCATTTTTTAACACTGTCACAAGTCAGTCCTGATATGACCTAATTGTTGCCAGGATGTAAAGCTCCAACAATCAACCAACCATAGACAGGTGGGCGTGGATAAGGTGATGACATCAGGGAGCCTAGGTAGCTTAATGGTTAGCACACTAGCCCATAATGCAAGAGATATGGGTTCGATTCCTGCTCTAGGCACAATATTTCCTATTGTTTGCAGCGAAATGAAATGTTGCCGTGTCTTGGTGATTTTTTCGCTGGCAGCAGCCGACATTTTACCAGAACCAGCACAAACCGGAAGTAGCTGGTGATTGGCGGGAAAACATTATGGGGAGATCGAGAGTGCTCGTCTGTCAGTGTTACTTACGGTGCACTCCACCGGGCCCGACACTACTCTGACGTAGTGTATCCAAGGCAACACGCTTCAGAACACACGGGTATTCTGAGTTCCACTGGTCCCTCAGTAAGAACTGCTGAAGCTGTGACTCAGCAAGCCAGGTCCCAGCTTCGGCTGACATGGTGGAGGATGCGGGTTGGTGCCACTCCCAGTTTGATTCTTTACTAATACTATATAGACCCTATTGTAGAGTTGGTACCTGGATCTGTGGCTGTGCAAGTAGGCTGTAAGGAAATACGATACAGACAAGAAGAAAGAGAAAGCAAGAATGAAGAGAGTAAGGGAAGGCAAAACTTCTATTTTATTTTTATAGTACATAGGTTCCCTAGTAGGGTGTCACACCACCCCGCTCACCCAATAGGAGAACAGCATTTCCAGTCCCCATGGCAACTGGTAGTCTGCCCACCACCAGTGGCTGCCTGGCCACTACCAACCCTGATCTGGCTGCTCCTCACAGACTGATTGTGTTGACCTCTACTGGATTACATCTACTCAGGCGGAAGGGCGGGGTCCTGAGTGTCACTGCACTCAACCTGCCAGCACTCACTATGTCATCCACATTGAACTCGGCTATAACCCAACCAATACATATATACATACAAGCTCCACTGGCTAGTCATACAAATAACACATCACATAATACCCCCCTCCCCCCGCTGCCGTATATCGAAATATTCTACACCATGCTTTAAAATCACTTTATAATGCATATATACAGCCTGTCTCTTGATAATCAAACTTGGTTGAGTTATTACTGTACATTTCCTTATCATGTAGATTGCTGTGAAATTGTCTGAGATAAAATACCACTTCCTGTATCAGGGAGTTTGTGTAATCACCACCTCCCACACCTTCTGCTGTGTAGACTGGACCTATTTTTTATTATAGATATTTGAAGTGTAAACATGTTAAATTAACGTTGGCGTGCTTGTCAAAACTATGACCCCATAGCAAAGACCCTACAATACTAAGACGGCTCACTCAGCCTGCATTGTGTAATCAAAATGATCAAACCCACCACTTGGTGTGCTGGCTGTTCTCTTGGTGAAACAGTTGCTATCCTATATGTATAAATGTATATATTAATGTGAAAGATGTGTGATGATGGCGATGATGATGATGATGCTGATGATGATGTGTATTTGTTCATAGCAATTTCATATTGATGTGTATTCATACTTACCTATCTCATGTATAATATAATTGTATATGTTTACATGTGAAACACCAACCAGCAGCTGGGCTGATCAAACCAACCACAAGGTGGCACTGCGAAATTTACATTACCATGGGAGAGATAGTGAGTGAGCCAGCTTAGTATTATAGGGTCTTTGCCCATAGGTATCAGCAGTAACGAGTTATATTACCATGGGAGAGATAGTGAGTGAGCCATCTTAGTATTATAGGGTCTTTGCCCATAGGTATCAGCAGTAACGAGTTATATTAAATCTATATAGTATAGTATATGCCCTTAAATGCAGCAACAAATGCTGACTAGGTGCCCAGTATCTAAGTTGGATATGTAGGTTTAAATCTAGGTCAGTCAGTGTTTTGATTCCGAAAATTTGACGCTTTTATCGGACTATGCAACTTTAATTAACTGCAGCTACGCCAACAAGTGCTTACTTAAACAAACGCTTACTTAAACAAGCACTTACTTAAACAAGCGCTTACTTAAACAAGTGCTTACTTAGCAAACCTCCTCAAAATATGACGCCACTCCATCGCTATCATTACCAACCATTGCTCAAATCAATATCCCTTGCCATTAATTCTGCTGCAACAATGAAACAATTCCACTTCCACGATGAAAATAACCACAGCCCCACAAAACCCCGAGTTTGTCGTGTTCTCCTTGGAGTATTTATTGTTCCATTCCAAGTATCCAAGCACCCGGTGGAAATTATGCGGGGGGGGGGGGGGAGGGCGGAAGTAAATATGTGAATAAGTTCTTTTGTCAGCACTAAAACACTGGTCTTCCAAACATTTTTCAATTCGGGAATATTTCCACACAAAGTACATACAGTATATATGTGTTTAAGTGAGCTGTTGAATACACAATTTGCAGCACACAGCACAGTGGTTTTCTGATAGTTACGTAGAAGTTGCATAGAAACATGGTGACAGCAGTGCCATATGACTACATCACTATTAGATGGATCAATGTGAGTACGTTCATGGTATTTAGAATGTAGGCAGAAGTTATCTTCTGTAGTCAATTGGTAAAGTTGTATGAAGTTTTAATGTTGGCCTGGTCAGTTGGTTAGATAGGGAGTATATAAATGTGAGATAAGAATATTCTATTGTTACTGTTAGCAGTGTTACATGAACATATTCCTGATTCCTGTATATGAGTGCATATATGTGTGTATTATATATATATATGTGTGTGTACATGTGATTATATGTGTATATGTGTGCATATGCGTGTACATGTATGTATATGTGTGTATATATGTGTGTACATATTTGTTATGCAGGTATTGCAGGTATAGCAATACCTCAGGGAGTTTGACGCCCCTGCCTTGCAGAGTTGTAAATCACTGCCTTGTGGTACAGGTTCTTGACAGAACCGAAGGCTAAGGGAGCAAACCCTAAACAGAAAACCATGTCACTGTGGCAGCATTAAGGGCGGTTGATGTATGGAACTCCCAACATCTCCCGACCAGCCACTGCAGGGACAAATAGTTTTGCGCCTGTCTTGACATGTTCTTGCCGGTGTGAAACCTCTATTTGCTCCCCGAGAGAGTGCTGCTGGTAACTTGCAAAAGCCAGCAGCACTTCAACACTTTTGCAGGCAGCTTTCATGAAATGTGACATTAAAAGACCGACTCATGGACGCAACTCTCACAGCAGAGAGCTAAATGGAGAGCGGCAGTCAAGTAATGAAAGCAGTCTTTGTCGCATCGCGACCGACAGCATGATGATGATGATGACATATTGGTACATGTCTGCATATGTATGTATATGTGTACATATGCCTGCATATAGGTACATGTGTGTACATATATAGATTAGTTAGACGAATCTTACCTGGGTATAGATGATGGATAACTATTGTTTTACCGAGGTAGAAGCCTCGGTTAGACGTGGGCGAGGGAGAAGGAAGCACATCCGGGTCCAGCAATCTTTACCTACTAATTCAGGATAAAAATGATTCTAAAAAACAACCTAAGGTCAAGTGACCTCATGCTAAATTGAGTGATTGACTAGACGTGGCAGGGCGTGGTGGGTGGGCCCTCGCCCACGTCTAACCGAGGCTTCTACCTCGGTAAAACAATAGTTATCCATCATCTATACCCAGGTAAGATTCGTCTAACTAATCTATTTTACCTCGGTATGCCGCCTCTGGCTAGCCGCAGGCTAGGGAGACCTTTACGTAAAAGAATTTTTATCCTGATATTCTTGTTTTGTTATTATTCTTTAGTGATTATGTCTTATGTATGCAACAATGGAAAAGCGATTTGTATGGCAAAAAAGAGGAAAAACCAATGTTTTTCTTACCTCTCTCTTTCAGTTGGTGAGTAGCCTGTGCGCTATCGGCTGAGGCTTCTCTAGTCGTTTGTGGTAATGTCTAGCAAACGAAGTAGCGGTTTTCCATCCCGCGTGAGCTAGGATCCGTTTAACGGAGATGCCTAGCAATCTTGCCTTGGACACCATTGCACCACGTGTAGAGTGCGATGAGTACCTGTCTGTATTTACTCCCGCCAGTTTTAACACATTCATTGTCCATCGGGCGAGGGTATCCCTGGAAATGGCCTTGTGTGGCTTAATAAAGCTGACCAAAAGCTGTCTTGAGTTTCTTATTAATCTTGTCTTGGATATATAATTTCGTATCGCAGATACGACACATAACTTGCGATCCTGAGTGAAACTAGACACCCCTATCGTAGAAAGGGGGTCACCTAATCGGTTTGATTTTAATAAAGTTGATAAATCAAACGTGGCCTCTTTACTGTCAATTTCTAGACCATTCAGCGACAGGGCAACTATAGTTTGGCCTCTGTGTCCAGTGACCAGGAGAAGCAAAACTGCGACTTTGAAACCTAAAAGTTTAACGTCCAGAAACTTATTTTCTGGCCATTTCTTGAAGAGGTTGAACACTAGAGAAACATCCCAAAACCTATTATATTTGGGTTTAGGCGGATTCCTCTGATAAATTGATCGTATGATCCAACAAATAACATGGTGTTTACCCATTGTTTGTCCATTAACCCGCGGTAGGATTATCGACAGAGCACATCTGGCAGCGTTAATAGCGCCATATCCTAGGCCTTCGTCCTCTAGGTAACGTAGGAAGAGTCCTACCTGGGATACTGTGGGAGTCATTGGCTTGACTTTCTTAAGCAGGCAATAAATACCCCATTTCTTTAAATACGTAGTATACATTTTCACCGTTCCTTTTCTCCACGCATCATCAACCAAACGCTGTTGTGTAATTTTGTCTAAGCCAAACTGTTCTAAATATTTATTTAAAAAAGGAATGCCACTAACGGAGTTGTCGACACGTTTCCGTGGCGTTCTAGTGGTCCCTGATGTTTGAGGTTTCCTCGGAATCTTGGGAAGCGAAGGCTGCTTTTGGCTGTGGCTAGTAACGTCGGTAGCCACGGTTGCGTGTGCCACTCGGGGACGATGAGTATGGCGTGTGTCCCCTCCATTTGAATCTTTCTGGCGACTTTGCTAATGATAGTAAAGGGGGGGAAAATGTAAAAGAAATGATGTCGCCACTTTAGGGAGAAGGCATCAATGTGCCAAGCATTGGGTTCCGGGTGCCACGAAACATATTTTGGAATTTTAAAGTTATTACGCGAAGCGAACAAATCGATCTGAGGTGAACCCCATGTGTGACAAATGTGTTTGAAAATGGATGGATTAAGTGACCACTCTAAGTGATCATGGAACTGGCGACTCATCTTGTCAGCTAGACAATTTTGTGTGCCTGGAATGTGATTAACAGTTAACCAGACATCAAAGGTTTGAGCCCAGTTCCAAATGAGAAGTGCCATTGCATTACATTTAATCGATTTTGTACCTCCCATATTTCTGACATAAGCCATAGCTGTGGTGTTATCCGTGAGGATACGTACATTATTTTTGGGTATTTTTACTAGACTGGTTAATCCCAAGTAAATGGCCCTTAGTTCTAGAACGTTAATATGATCGGGGAGTTCCGATTCTAGCCATCTTCCTCCCGTTGCTACATCATTTTGATGTGCTCCCCACCCTTGGAGAGACGCGTCAGTGGTAACGGTAGTGTCAGGCTCTCCCATTCTAATGGGATTGGGGGAATGGTCAAAGTGGTTTAGCCACCAATCAATGTCGGCTAGGCCGTTCTCCGAAATAAACATGGTCTTTTCAAAGTTTCCCTTTGCGCGGGCCAGCGCCAAATTTTTATCAATTTCGAGGGATTTTATGTGTGCCGCTCCGTATAGAATAGCTGGACTATACGAAACCATGACCCCGATAAGGACCGCGACCTGTCTAATCTTTGGCCTAGAAGTGTCTAACAGCTGTATCGCTGTGCGGTAAAGCTTATCTTTCTTTTGGCGTGTAAGCGAAACGGTCATAGCCGTGGTGTTCAGAATGAACCCGAGACACTTAAGCTCCTGAGTAGGAGAAAAAACTGATTTCTTGTTATGTATGAAGAAACCCAATTTGGTGAAAATTTTGCATAAATCTTTAACAGCGAGTTCACATTGCGTGAAAGATTGGCCCATAATAAAAGAATCATCTATGTATGGAAACATACAATGC